>CM077643.1:112820104-113065104 GCA_039707465.1 Rhabdophis nuchalis
TTATTTTTTTTATTTTCATGCTTCAGAAAGTGGCTGAACTGGCTCGGCAGCGCCGGTTCCTCCCCTTCCCCGTCGCATTGCAGGTTTCCTCTAGCTCTGCGGACTCTCGGGGGTCTGGCCTTCCCGTTAGCGAGGCCGGGAGTAGAAAAAAGGACGTGGTTGGGAAAGACCCCTTGTCCAAATGACTGGACTCTTTTTTTGGGGGGGGGGGACCAAGTCCAGCAGGGTGGTTTTTGCGATGGGACCACCGCGCTCTAAATGGGAAGTGGGCTGACGTTCTGGCAAGACGTTTCGCCTGGGCCGAGCGGCCGGTGGTGATGGATGGGGCTGCGGCGCGGTGGCGTTTTATAGCGTTGGCCAAAGCCTTAGGGGGTCGGTCCGTGGAATATTGAACCGGAGCACCGAGCCAGGGAGGGGAGTACGTGCCCTTAGCAGACACAATCGGCGGTTCTGTAGCATATCGCAGACTGATTAGGGTTTGAGGTTACTGATCAAAACAAATCCTCAACTCAATCGGGTTGGCTATCCGAATAAGATTAATCCCGTTTTCTTCCATTGATTCGCTTTTACAAACTAATACAGATAGTCTTCGATTTAAGGCCACAATTGAGCCCAATGATTTCTGTTGCCAAACAAGACAGTTGTTAAGTGGGTTTTCTTTTGTTTTACAGTCTTTCCTGTCGCAATTCTTAAGTGAATCACTGCAGTTGTTAAGTTGGTAACGTGGTTCTTAAGTGAACCTGGCTTCCCCATTGACTTTTGCCTGTCAAAAGGTGGATCGCCTGACTCTGGAATACTGCAACTGTCATAAATACATGCCAGTTCCAAGCAGCCAAAATTTGATCATTAACCATGGAGATGCTACAACAGTTGTAAGTGTGAACAACGGCCATAATTCACTTTTTTCAGTGCCATTGTAACTTTGAATGGTCTCTAAATGAATGGTCGTACAAAGAGCAGGTTCCATATCCTTAAGTAACTCAGACTTGTCTGTCTGTGTCTGTCTGTCCATCCGTCTGTCTGTCTGTCCCTCTATCTATCTATCTATCTATCTATCTATCTATCTATCTATCTATCTATCTATCTATCTATCTATCTATCTATCTATCTATCTATCTATCTATCTATCTATCTATCTATCTATCTATCTATCTATCTATCTATCTATCTACCTACCTACCTACCTACCTACCTACCTACCTACCTACCTACCTCTATGTATCTATTGACTGGCCCTTTGTGAGGCTTTGTTTAGAATATAGAATGTATGCAGCATGTTTAACTCTCATTTCCTTTTTTTATAATATAGTAACCTTGGAAGGCTAGTTAGGCTCAGAGTTAAGGATTTCAAAATAATCATGTGACCATGGGGATGCTGCAACAGTAACATTATGACTTCAAATGCTCACTAATTGGATGTTTATAAGTTGGGGACTACTTGTAACAAGTATTTAAGGCTGAGTGTAGGACTGAGAGGGAAGTGGGAGTAGATGCTTCCATTCCTTGCCTTATGTTGAAGTAACTTTTTTAGTCTGGCCACTATCATCCCTTCCACTGTTATCTGTTAGCCCAGTAACGTGGGGTCTGCAGCAAGAGCCTTCTCTTTCCTATTGCAAGGTTTCTGTTTACCTGAGAAAGGAGATCCTGCTCAGAGTCTCAGCTCCTTCCTTTGGTGTATGTCTGTGGTGTCCCACTCACTCACATGCACACATAATGGTGGGTTAGTTTATTAATATTTGGTTTATTAATATTTGCCAGCAATTCCCTTCACTAGACACCTAGAATCACCAGTGTCTCAATTTAGTCCAGCCAAAAGCAGAACAATGCTAGTCCACAGAGCAATGGCCATGGGTCCACAAGGCACTTGAAAATTTCCCAAACAAGAGAAACCCACTAGGCAAAATTAAATTCAAAATACCAGAGGGTGCATGAGGCAAGAAAAGTCCAGAGTTCAAAAGGCATGGTCTAAAAGCAGGGGTATCAAACTTGCAGCATCACAATGGGGTCGTGCGACATATCACAACTTTCCCCCCCTTCAATAAAAGATTGGAAAACGGGAGGGGAGAAGACAGAAAACAGAGGGGCAAGCCCCTCTGAATGGAAAAGAAAAGAGACCACATGGACACATTCCTAAATCATCAGATGCCGCTTGCAGGTAGTTTTTATCTTTTTATCTAGGAATCAAACACATTTTAAGTTATAAACAAAAGGCATAAGAAAAGTTATGATTGTATAAGGTAGCATACCTTTGGGGATGCTGAGAAAATATGGTTACGCCTGACATTAACAAAGTGAAACAGTAAATGGTAAAGACTATGAAAATAGTAAGCTGCCTATTTGTTGCATGATTCATTCCAGTGGTGGGTTGTAGGCGGTACACCCCAGTACGGGTATACCAGAGCCAGCCCGGACCGTTCTGGTATGGTGCTCTGGCGGGCCCGCCCGGGCTCCTTACCCGTCTTTTAAGTCTTAGGCACTTCCCTGTACAACACCTGCACAACGCTCCGCTGAGCAGCTGGAGCATCGCGGAGGCTCGCAGAGCCGCTAAGACGCATATGCATGCTGTGCGCATCCATTTGGAAGCCGCTGGGCCCGTTCCAACTGTACAGGTTGGAACGGAATCCGGAACCCACCACTGATCCATTCCTTATTTCATAAGTCACTCTCCTGGTCATGAAAGATGCTACCCAGTATTTAGGCAAAATCAACTTGACTATCCCCCAACACAATGACCACACAGACTTCTACCCTAGAGGGAACACACAAAAGTATATGAAAAACACACCTAAAACATTCACCCTACATAGAAAATAGATATTTCCCCCACATCTGGCAGGTGCCTCTGCCAGAAAAAAACAGAGCTTGGGGACCTCAGTTTTTGCTGGCAGTGAGCTGCAGGAGGCCGTTGCAGCCGAAAACGGAGCCTTGATGAGTGAGCCTCAATGAGTCATGCCCACCCTGGCCACACCAATCCCAGCCATGCCCATCCTGGCCCCCCAAGGTCAACCACAACCCTGATGTGGCCCTCAATTAAATCGAGTTTGACACTCCTGCTGTAGTTGTTAAATTAGTAACACCATTGTTAAGTGAATCTGGCTTTTCCACTGAGTTTGACTTTGATTGATTTTGCTTGTCAGAAGTTCATAAAAGGTGATCACATGATCCTGGGATACTGCCACCATCATGAATATGAACCCCTTGTCAAATATCTCAATGTAAATCTCATGACCCAACAGTCAGAAAGGTGAAAAATGGTCATAAGTCACTTTTTTCCGTGCCGTTGAAACTTCAAATGGTCACTAAACAGATTGTTGCAAATTGAGGATTACCTGTACTCTTTCAAATTTCTCCCCCACCTTGCTGTGCATTCAAACAGCTTGCCTAATTTATTAGTGTCGGTTTTATTTAATTCTTGAACCAACAGCAAGGAGAAACTTGCAAGAGGAACCTTTTGAGAAAATAAATAGGAACAACCTTGAATCCCCCATTGCCTATTTTGCTCTTCAGTAGTTCTATTCTGAGAGAATGCAAGTACTGGATGAGAAGGAATCATTAACATTCAGGCCTTAGTCTTTTATTCTTTTAGCTAAGGACAAGTCTGGTGGTGCTGAAGAAGAATAGAGTAACTTATAAGTAAACATCTGCAAATTCACAGACCGCGGGCCTGATGCATCACACGCTGGCCATTCCCACCCCCATTTTAGCAAAGTGGGGGGGGGAGTCGTGATACATTATGTGACGTATCATAACTGGGAAAGTAATTGTCACAACTAGGATGGCTCTTATAGAGACTTCCATTAATTGGTGAATCACTGGGCATGGGGTCTGTTCAGTACTGATACGGAAAAGAAGAGTTTCATGACACTGCATGTTTGACACCCCTGATCTAGAGGATTGTGTTGTTTGTACCTTGCTACTAAAAATGATTGGGTTCGCCAAGATAAAACTGATGCACTAACCCCCCCCCCCATGTGCAGAACAATCTTTAAACTTGAATATAAAAACTAAAAAGAAAAAAATAGGAAAAAAAGGAAAAAATAGGAAAAAACAACAAAATGCCTTATATATATATATGACCAATAGTCACTTGCTTACCTAGTAACGACCATACACTATGATAATATGATTGACAAACAGCTATTGTAAAATGTCACAGATTTATACAAAGTATAATTGCATTTTATGCTGGCTTTTAAAGTAAGGCTACATTAGGTTTCAGGGAAGAATAAAATATATAAAAAAACAGAAAAATAAAGAAATACAAAAGGAAAGGTCAGGAAGGGAACAAGTCTAGGAGTGCAGAAAGATAAAATAGAAAAGAAGTAATTTCCAATTTCATGACAGATGCAAATGTAATATCATAATCCCTTATCTAAGATTAACAGTAACCTTTTGATAGAATTCTTCACCCAAAGTCTTATGTATTAAATGCTTTGTGTCTTTTCTCCTTATGTACATCTCCTGCAAGCAAATTACATCCTCAATAATAAAAAAAATCTTTTTTTAGAAGCATTGGCTTCATTCATATTCCATAAATTACAAATTTGTCAGTACTCAGGGTAGCACTCCAACAAACTCTGTAGCTACTGTATTTTTCAGAGTATAAGACACATTGGAGTATCACACCAAGGTTTTGAAGAGGCAAATTACAAAAAAAAGTAGGTAGGTAGGTAGATAGAGGGATAGAGATGGAGAGAAAGAAAGAGAAATATAGTAGGTAGGTAGGTAGACAGACTAGGTAGGTAGGTAGGTAAAGGAAAAGAGACAGAGAAATAGAGAGACAGAGAAAAATACAGTAGGGAGGGAGGGAGAGAGAGTGTGTGAGTGTAGGTAGGTAGAAGGATAGAGAAATAGAAAGAGATAGAGAAATACAGTAGGTAGGTAGGGAGAGAGAGAGTATGTGTGTAGGTAGATAGGTAGGTAGAGGGATAGAGAGAGAAATAGAGAGAGAAATACAGTAGGTAGGGAGGGAGAGAGAGTGTGTGTAGGTAGGTAGGTAGGTAGGTAAAGGGAAAGAGAGAGAGAGAGAGAAATACGGTAGGTATGTAGGGAGAGAGAGAGAGTGTGTGTGTGTAGGTAGATAGGTAGTAGAAGGATATAGAGAGAGAAATACAGTAGCGAGAGAGAGAGAAAGAGAGTAGGTAGGTAGGTTGATGTTTCCAGGTGTATTTATCCATGTCCTGGAGAAGGAAATTGCTGACAAATCTTATAACTTTGTTTCTGCTGGAACAGAAACAGTTAAAGAGCCTCCCGAAAGGGGGGGGAGGAAGCCTTTGCACTCTGCAAACCTCCCCAAATCAGCCAGTTTCTCTGCGAAAACGGGGCCTTTTTCCCCCCAATAAAAAGCATGACTAGCCTTGGGGGGGGGGGCTTGCAGAGTGCTCCGGGGGGGGGGGAGGATAAAAAATGAGCAAAAAACCGGCCCATTTTTGTGTCAAATAAATTGCATGCCTAGCCCTATGTAGTCTTATAGAGTGCTGCTGGGGGGGGGGCAAAACACGGCCCATTTTAGGCTCATTTCTGCCCTCCCCAGCCCCCAGGAGCTCTCTGGAAGCTTCCATATGGCTAGGCACAGCCAGTTTGGTGAAGGGGGTGGGATTCTAGGAGGCAAAAAATGCTGTATTCGATGTATAAGACACACCCAGATTTTCAGCCTCTTTTTAGAGGAAAAAAGGCGCATCTTATACTCTGAAAAATACAGTATGTCTCCTCACTACCTCTTCTTCAGTAACTTCAAGCTGTTGCTGTCCAGGTACACCTTTGTCTTCTGTATCCATTAGGACTTTCTTGGTTCTGCCCTGTATTTTGTAATAAAGTCCTTAGCCTTTTGGACAGAGTTAAATCTATGTTGATGGAAAGTAAAAATTACACCTTTCAGATAATCCCAGCAAAATGGAATCCTTTTATGCTTCAACATTTCTGTTAGAAAGGAACACTTTTTGGGGGGCTGCCGGGGGGGGGGGTAGAAGCCTAATGGGATTTCTTTTATGACAGTTACATAGTATTATCATTTTTAAAATCTTGAATAAAATGACTTTGCAAAACTTGTTGCTTTGTTCTTTTCTTAAAAAAATACACCACAACATCTTGTTGCACAAGTATGCAATAGATCAGTGGTTCTCAACCTTTTCTTCATCATGGACCCCCTTAAATACCTTTTGTGGCCAGGGACCCTCAAGATTTAACTCAAGATTTAAATCATAACAGACCTGCAGGGAGCCGTGGACCACAGGTTGAGAAGCACTGCGGTAGACCATATCCAATTCTTGCTCCTTCTGCTCCTCCTCCCAGTTTCATAATTTTGATAGTGGTTGGACCACTATTTTCCATATGCTGTTACTGGAACAGTTCTAAGTCATAGAATTATTTTTTTCTAAGATCAAGTAATGTAAAATTATCTAACCCAGATGTCCCCAACCCCTGGGCCACACCCCAGTACTTGGTGTTGGTCTATTTGCAACTGGGCCACAGGCCAGTGCATACATGCAGCTCGACTCATGCAAATGATGGGATGGCATGCATACACATGCATGTGCATCTCAACTTGTAGTTGAGAAGCAGGGGCATGCCATCCTATCACTTGCATGGCCCAGTTCCCCTCTTCCCCCCACAAGCCAAGCCTCCAAGTCGCAAATATTGGGAGCCACTGTTCTAACCCTCTTTGCAGGTTCCATTTTGTGTTCTAAAAAGTCCACCCAAGTTGTTTAATACCACCAGTAATTTTATTCAATTTAATATCCAGTTTTCCCCACCCCCCAAATCCTCAAATTTGGCTTCTATAGATTATGTCACTAACTGTAAATTCTTCAAACAGGTCTTATCAAAACTTACTCAAAACTCAGTCTTATCAGATCCACTTCACTGTGATTTATTTTCTATAACCATAGTCAATACGGTTGGACCATATACCTTGGACTGTAGTGTCCAAGAAAAAGAAGGAAGGAAGGAGACTAAGAAAGAAAGAAAAAAGAAAGATAAAGAGAAGAAAGGAAGAGTATTGCAGTTGGTAAATTCATTGGAAATGGTAAAAACAAAAAAAAGGGGGGCGGGAGAGAAAGATAAAAGGTACTTCTCCAATTACCTTGTTTATATATTAACACACAATATAATCCGAACTCAATCAAACAGGGAAAAAACATTCCCACAAATAGAAAAATCAGAACTCCAATTCTACAGATTCAGATTTGCTGAAAGTTAAACTGAACATCCATAAAAGTAGTTCCCTCAGATCTTAAAAAAGCAACCAACATTGCAAAAGTCTGCTTTTTTTTTGACTAATTACACAAATCTCAATACAGCCCTCCCGACTTACAACAGTTCATTTAGTAACCGTTCAATGTTACAATGACATTGAGAAAAGTGGCATGATCATGATTCATTTAACAACCGTGTTACTAACTTAACAATTGCAATTATTCACTTGATAACTTGTGGCTAGAAAGGTCATAAAATGGGGCGAAACTCACTTAGCAAATGTCTCCCTTAACAAAATAAATTTTGCGCTCAATTGTGGTCATAACTCAAGGACTACCTGTAATTGTGTCAGATTTCTATATAAGAATTCACAAAATTACCAAAAGTCTGCAAGAGGAAATACTAATATGTATCTGAGAAAGTCTCTCTCTAACTAAAAACACAACAAAATATAAAAAGTGTTTTAGAAATAAGCAGATCAGTTCTAGTGTCTGTTTTAATCCAGCTATGTAACAGTACTGAATATGAGGTAAGCCCCACCTCACAGCCACTGGAGTGACCAACAGATTGCAAAAGTGTCCATTTTGCTAGTAAAAAATGGCTGTCCAGAAAACAAATGAGTCAATTTTCCTTAACTCTGGAGAATTCTTCAGGCTCCAAGGTTCTTGTGCTAGCACAACATGAGCTGTGGCTCTTCTCCTATTCCAAGGAGTCACTCAATTTGCTGTTTTCCCCACTGGAAAATACATTTTATGCTGGATTTCAACCCACACACAACGGTTAGACATGAATGTCTAAGATGCCATGCCATGGTTCTGTCTTCATGCACTTTCTATAAAATATATGTCAGAAGACAAAGGCTTCTTGTGAATTAGAGTTTACTTTATCGGACTCTGTCATATTTTAGTGTAAACCCTTAAACATTATAATTGATTAACAAGTTTCAGATGATGCTTCTCCTCTTTCTCTCCTCTTTCCCCCCCTTAACATCTACAATTTGTTCCAAGCTAACCTGGGAGGGTTCCAGAGTTATGTGCTAAATTGTTTTGAGATATAGTGTATATGGAGAGTGATATAACTACAAGGGAAAAAATATTTTCTTACAAGAAATTAATAGCTCCTACTGCCTACGAATGGTTCAATTTTGGCTTTGTTTTATATCTTTACATTTTTTTGAATATGTATCAGCTTACCAGCCAGTTCTTGGCTTGCCAATTTCCTTCACTGCCTAATACTTCACTGCCTCATTATTCTAGTTTCTTCAGCAGGACTTGGCTCATACTATGGCCTCAAGTGGATTCTGGCTTACTGCTGTAGGTAACCCTTGGTAATGATGGTAATTGGGATTGGAATTTCTGTCACTAAGTGATGCGGTCATATCACATGACTGTTCCAGTTAGAGTTGTGGCCTGCCAGTGGCCAGTGGCGCTCACAGCAGACTCTGACAGTGAGAAGGTTGGGGAGAAACATGGGCCAATCCTGGAGTCTGGGGAAAATTCTGATGAGTGCTCTGCATTGGAGACAGAGATGGGGCCAGGATTGTCCGACAGTTATCAGCTACCTTCAGAGTCGGAGATAAGTGGGGCAGAAGAACAGGTGGAGCCTGTTCCCGATGTGCCCATGTGCAGAGCTGTCCGTAGAAGGGAACAGTTAAGGAGCATAGGTCAACTCGTGAGTAAAGTATTTAGTATTAGTATTAGTATTTATTGAATTTCTAAACCGCCCCTCCTCCCCGAAGGGACTTGGGGCGGTGTACAGGAAGTTAAGAACATCTAAAACATAACAATACATACATATTTAAAACCAAATGAAATAGTTAAAACCCTGTACTAAAATTTTGTAAAAAACATTAAAACTATTTCCCATTAAAACCCGATTAAAACAACTTAAACTTCAGACTGGGGCGAGGAGCATGAATTAGGCCAGGCCAGCCTGATGGAAAAAATGGGTCTTTAATTTTTGGCGGAAGGAGCGGAGGTCCGTGGTAGTTCTAATTTTGGAGGGTAGGTCATTCCAAACGGTTGGGCCCACCACAGAGAAGGCCCTTCCCCTGGGCGTTGCTCGCTGGCATTGCCTAGTGGACGGCACCCGGAGAAGTCCCTCTCTGTGGGAGCGAATCGGCTGAAGGGATGTATGGGGCAGGATACGATCCCGCAAATAACTAGGTCCTGTGCCATGGAGCGCTTTAAAGATGATGATCAACACCTTGAAGCGCACCCGAAAGGCTACAGGCAGCCAGTGCAGCTCGCACAGGAGCGGTGTTACAGTATCTAGGAGCTCCCAAAATTGCCCATGTGGCCGCATTCTGGACTAGCTGTAGTCTTCGGGTGCACCTCAAGGGGAGCCCCATGTAGAGAGCGTTACAGTAGTCTAGATGGGATGTCACAAGCGCATGAGTGACTGTGCGAAGGGCGTCCCGGTCCAATAGGGGATGCAACTGGCATACCAGGCGAACCTGGTAGAACGCCCCCCTGGCCACGGCTGTCACATGGTCCTCCATAGACAGCCGGGTATCCAGGAGGACGCCTAAGTTGCGTGCCCGATCCACGGGGGCTAGATTTTCGCCTGCTATGGCCAGTGATGGAGTCAACTGGTTGTACTGGGGCACCGGAAACCACAGCTACTCGGTCTTGGATGCGCTGAGTTTGAGTCTGTTCCTTCCCATCCAGATCCGCATGGCTTCTAGACATCGGGACATCACTTCGACGGCATCATAAAGACACAAGTGGACACTGAATGGTCCTCTCATAGGAAATAAATAGGAGCAAAAGGGGAGTAGTGTTTGAAGGAGACAACTAATTTGTTTATTAGTGTGACGATCTGCTTATCTGAGTCCATGCCTCACAGATACTCCTTGCCAAGTATTTCATTATGCAGCATTGCACCTGGAAGCTATCAGCCTGGCAACTATCCAAGGACTGATAAGGTCTGTGTTTGCAATTCACCCTTGAAAGACTGTTTGCTGGGACTTTCTCAGATGTGAAGGCTAGGAATTCACATTAGCCAAATAAAAAGGGTTTTTTTGGGGGGTGGGGGACAAAGGGTTTGTTTCATGATTTGATGAAGCCTAGATCAGAACAGTTACCTAAGCAATCAGGTCATAATCATGACCACAATGGCACTGTGCTGGTCTGAACCTGAAGTACCATTTGTTCAATGCTGTTGGAAGTTTGAACAGTTGCTGAATGTTAAATGCAGACTACCTGCATTTATGGTGTCTTTTGCCCTGTGATGCTTTACTGCCCACGGTTGTGTTTCACAGTCCAGTTGCCATGGGATTCCAGAGATAACCATAACAATATTTTTGAGCCCTTTTCATCATATTGAATTTGATTTAGATGGAGAAGCTAGTAAGCAAAACATAAGAAAAGTAGATTCTCCCCAATATTTCAATCTATGCCTTAACAAAGAATCAAATGTATACCTGCAATAATAGGAATTTAGCAATAATGAAAATTGTGTTTCAAGATTACAAGTTGTGTGTACCTTTAAAAAGGAGGAGACGCAAAACACAAGATGTGCTTGTAAGAAGGAATGGATTTGTTCTTTGTTTATGAGATGCATTTTATTAGGTATTCATTTCTGCTTCAAATATTAACAGAATCGCAGTAAGGGGAGAAGAACGTGCTTTTCTGTAAAGCAGTTCCCTTGGCAGGTTTCAGTGTTATCTGCAAAAAAAATGTTTATTTTTTCTTCATTCCTGTCGAAGCGCAATCAACATTATGAGCAAAACCAGAAGGGATACCAAAGAGCCAAAAGACTCTTGTTCTATTAAAATGCTTTCTTTGGGGCTTATGTGCAAGTTTATGTGTGACACTTGGGGGAAGGGGGAGGTGTGCACATACTAAATAGAAATAGCAGGGTTGGCAAAAATTTGAATTTGACTCTGTTGAACCCAACTATGGCTTCTCAAATCTTGCAGCTTATTTCCGTCCAAAATGGCTGCCATCCAAGACCATTACCTTCCATCCATGAAAACGAAATATTTTCTGTGGCCGCAACTGATCCACTTTTTATTAACTAGCCATATTGCTGTTTGGCAGCTTTTAATTATTTGATGAAAGCTGCCTCGACTTGCTTCGTATATTTCCATTTCTATCAATGCATAGCTACAACAGCCAGGAGAGAATCTAGTGCAGGGGTGTCAACACAAGGCCCACAGGCAGACCGGGCCCATGGGGTGCTTAGATCTGACCTGGGACGCTGCCCTGGAAACAGCGAAGGACCATCCTGCGGTGCCTCTGCCAGCGAAAATGCAGCTCCGAGGGCTGAGCAGGCTCTGTTTTCACTGGCAGAAGGCTAGCAAAACAAAAGAAAAGGAGAAATGTTTCCCCTTTTGCATTTGAGCATGCAAGAAGGGACAGGAAAAGAGAAAGGAAAAGTGGAAAGGCAAAGAAAAAGTAGGAAAGATGGAAAGAGATCTAGGAAGGAAAAATATGGAAAGAGGGAAGGGAAAAAAAGAAGAAAAAGGGAAGGAAAAAGAAGAGAAGAAAAGAGAAGAGAAGGATTATAATGAGAGTGAGGGAAAGTCTCAGGGAATTCCTGCCTTAGCACTTGGCCACCACAGGTAACTCTGACCTGAGCGACCACATCCACCTCAGACACACCCCAGACACACAAGGTCAAACATAACCCTGATGCGGTCCTCAATGAAATTGAGTTTGACGCTTCTGATTGGAGTAGGTGTGGCCAGCTTGATGTCACTTGTGGCAGGGGCACCTGTGGTGGCCCAGGATGGGCTGGGGGGACCTATTGTCTCTAGTTCTGGTTTCAGCTGTGACAGCCTCCTGAAGCCTTCTGCCAGTGAAAATGGAGCTCGGAGGGCTGTGTGCGGCCTCACCAGCAGAGGTGGGTTCCTACCAGTTCGGACTGAACTGTTTCCAGGGTGGCCTTGCGGACCGGATCTTATGCACCCTGTGGGATGGATCTGGCTGGCAAGCATTGAATTTGACACCCCTGATCTAGATTGAAGACAATTTCAGCAAGTGCAACTTTGTTGGACATTGTAATAACAAATTCAGATAAGGTGTGTGGCATTCTAAGTACAAGAAATAGCATTTTCCCAGATGTTGATTCCTCACTTGGTTCTCCATAGTAACAGAAATTGCATATTCCAGATCAGAATGTTTATCAACTACCCAAGTATTGATTTCTTGCACTGATGATGTCACCTTGTTGGGCATCTGTAATGTCTGTAAACAAAGAATCAAGTTCAGCATGCACCAAGAACTCTTACCTTTGATTTCCATACTTGACAATAGTTGTTTATTTTTTTTGCTGGTCTTCCCTACCATTTTCTTAAATAATCAAAGAAGTTTAAGTTTTTAAGTTTTATTTGATTTATATCCCGCCCTTCTCCAAAAGGACCCAGAAGTCAAAATTTAATTCTGGAATGCATCTATTACAGTCCAATGATATTACAAGAAACATGCCTCTTCAACAAACTCAAAACTATCTTACCAAGCAATAGGCCACCATATATGCAAAGTATTTCTATATACATTATATTGTTATAGATTTCTGGATACAGAAATCCTTTAGTGGATCCCTTATGTGTATTGTCAGGATGGGCAAAAATGTCTTGAATTGCCATCTGTTGCATGCTTCATAAAACAGCATGAATAAAAATATGGCCATCTTTTCACATTTAAAATTCTATTTTTCCTTTAACTTACAATTAAAACAATAGTTAAAATGCATATGTTACAGGAACAAATAAATATCAAAGAAACCTGGGACAATTTATATGCTAAGTTTTGTAAGCTTTGAATAGTATCCATTTCAACAGAAATAGAAAGTAAAATATAGGTTTTCAAAATTATTGATTCAAAATTATTAGTGAATGGTGGCCATCACAAGTAATTTCTTACTTACGAAACAGACATTCTTGTAGTGAGAAACTAATTATTAGACATGTGTAGCACTTGATCTCCAATATATGTATATTAATTAAAATGTATTGTTTTGTATTTTCTTTGTGTTATTTATTTTTTTTGTATTGCAAAAGTTTTATTGGTTTTTACAAATTTTTTCAGGTAGGGTAGGGTAAGGTGAAGTACAGAAATATTTTGAGAACTTTCACGTCGAGATCGTTGGCCCCTCCAGGGCTTCTTAATAAGACATTGGTGATACATTTTTCAATAATACTACAAGGTGAAAATAAATGCATACATCATAAATTCTAAGTTCCATGCTGGCAGTCGTGTACAAACATCCAGATAAAAATTATACTGTATTAATAAAGATAAAAGTCATTTTTTTGATCTAAGTCTCTTAGCAATTGTGTCTTCTTGTTCTCCTTCCTGGCCCCCAGTGAGCGGGGCCGTGGCCCCCTCTGCCCCTCCCGGATCTTCCCCTAAGGTAGAGGAATGTTTTTTAAGAAAGGCTTCCGCCTCAGCCACTGTTTTAATCCTTACTCTTCCTCCTTCCCAGAACACCAACATCCCTTCTGGCATCGCCCACTTAAACCAAATCCCGTGTTTAAACAATTTTTTAGATAAGAAGGAATACTTCCTCCGCACCTCTCTAATCTTTTTTGGGATCTGCTTCAAGATAGCGATTTCCTTTTGTTGATAAATTAACGGACCCTCTCTCTGCGCCTTCAAGATTCCCTCCCTAGTCGACCTTCTAACAAATTTAATATGTAACTCTCTGGGTTTATCCTGGCATATGCTGAATTTATTCTGTAGACTAGGTCAATGTCCCCCCTGATCTCATCTTTAGGTTTGTGTAAATAGTCTGCTAAAATTGTACTCATGAGATCAGGAAGGCATTCACCAGATTCCTCAGAAATATTCTGAAATCTTAAAAAATATGACATCCTCTCAAAATCCATCCTAGACATATGACCAGACAAATCTCCAATTTCAGTATTAATATTTTTAAGTTCCCCCTTTGCCCCAGCCAGCCCCACTTCCAACTCCTCGGTCTTCTGTGTATTCTGCATCAATTTTTTCTGTGTCTCCAAAAGTTCAAGTTTAGAGTTGCAATGATCTTTTCTCAATTCTTTAATTTCCAACACCAAGGAGTGTAACACTGCTTCCATAGCTGTCATTCTTTCTTCCAATCCTGGATTTTCTGGTTGTTTTTTTGAAGCCATGGTGAGCTGTTAAAGTCAGTGCCACTAAGATGGCGTTTTTTGGGTGCGGCCGCTGGAGCAAGTCCAGGGAAAAAAGTTCAGAAAAGTTGTAGAAAGTTATAATATCCAGAGAGAGAGACACTTTCCACTATCAATTATTAAGACAAAGAAGGCACTCCAGGGAAGGAATCAATTAATCCAGAAAATCCTCCTTTAGTAGAGAGAGGCAGTTCAGGTCACAAAGAGATGTTGGTAATTTTTCCATAAAGAATAGTTGTTTAGGAACAAAGGGCAGCCATCTTCCACCGCCCAATCTGGCAGCCAGCCAGAGAAAGTAGCAAAGAAAATTGTTTCAATAAAGCCGGACTTAGATACATTGTATAGAAACAAGCCGTGAAAGACTTTCACTTGTTCCGCAAAAGTCCGGATGCGAAATATCCGCTCCCTCGCGTTCGAGGAGCCATTTCTGCGCGCCGCTGTTATAAATCCGAGGGGGGGTTTAGCAAACACCCCCCTCCACGTTTCTCTCGCTCAAAGCCGCCAGCAAAAAAGTTAAAGTCACTTACTCTCCATCTCGCCGCAAAAGCCCCGGCAAAGCCATCCAGCCCGAACGCTCCCATTCTCTCCAAATCAATTATTTGTTGCCGCCCTCCGTTGGCGAAGGGAACCAAGCCCCCCGCAGCATGTCTTCTTCCACCTAGACCGAAGACAAAGGACCTTATGCGGCCGCCGCCAGGCTGAACAGGTCCAGGCAAGCCAGTCCTACGGAGGGTCCCCCAAAAAAAGGGGCACCCCGCCCCGTTTGGGGCAGAAAAAAGAACAAAACGGCGGACAAGCCCTAGGACTCGTCCGTCGCCACCAGAAGCCGGAACAGGAAGTCTTTGTGTTATTTATTATTCCTGGCTTTAAAATGTTTTAATAATTTGTAAAAATTGCCCAGAGTTGTTGGAAATAGGGCAGCATATAAATTATTGTTATGGTTTATTGCATGGCCAGCCAGATGTTTAGAATGGATTTACCATTTTTATCCACCTCTTGAATAATTCCCAAGGATCTAGGATAGACAGATGTTGTTTGATAAGGCAGATGTTGTTTGGTTGTGTTGAAGGTATCATCACAGGATGTGTAATTTGTTCTAAGTAAAGCTGCCTCTTGGTGTTGACTGATGGTGATTTTGTCAATGCTGATGGTGATTAAGTGGCATTCCAGATGTTTGGAACAGAGTTGGATTGCTGCGGGTTCAGCCTGGATCGGGAGAATCAGTAGTAGCGGTGGCTGGAGGCTCCACCCACCTGCCTGGACACTTCTGCGCATGGTCTGGAATTGCAGCCAAGGTGCCTATTACTATTGCTAAATATTGTTTTCTTTTGCCACAGTTGTTCTACTTTTATTTGCATGTCTTTATACTTTTCTCCAGTTCTCCCCCTCCCTGCTGTCTCCAAATGCTTCTACATCCACTATCCAGACTTTTTTTTTTCTTTCTTATTGACAATTGTTAAGTTCAGGGTGTTAATTGACAGGTGCTTGTCTGTCTGTTTGAATTTTAAAACCCTAAAGCACTTTAGTTTCTTCATTTTATATTTCTTTGTCTATTTTATGGTCCCATCAGTTTTTACTTGGAGATAAATGGTATTTTGGAGATAAACTAATTTGGTTTCTATGCACATTTTTGCTATTATTGTGGTTTGTTGTACAGTGAAATGTTTACATTGGCCTTTTTATCTACCTATCAGTCCTTCCTAATGACTTGGGATAGGCAGATGGTGTTTGATAGTGTTAAGGGTACCATTACAAGATATAATCTCTGCCTTCTGTAATTGACTAATGATGTTTATTATTAGATCTGAAATACCAGTCTAAGGACAGATAGCCAGACAATATTTGGTCATTAGGCATCAACATGACTTGGCTAATCTTCAGGCAATCAATTACAATACAAACTGCAAACCATTAGAAAATCACAGAAAAATACACACATTAATTCTTCACTGGACAGTTATATAGAACATTTTACAAACTGATATCAAAATAGGATGAAGAAAAAAAAGAAGACTGCAAGAATAGAGCAACTAATTTGGTTCCTAGCATGGGAAGTTGATGAAACTGGTATCAATAGTGTCTAAGCTAAGATTTTTTCCTGAGCTGTGAAAATAGAGGAAGTATTAGATGAGCCAGCTCAATTTCATTTCTTCTGATGGATTTGTGATATCCAATGTTGCTGAACTATCAGCTCAGCTCAGTATGGTCAGTCATAGTGGTTTGTAAGGTCTGGCTATATCTGGATGATGATCATTGACTTGCTGCCTCTTGTTTTGCCTGAGATGTCTAAATTTGAGGAGTCAGGATTTCTACATAAAAGATATTGCCGTTGACTTGGATTCGAGATCAAATTAGTCAATGAGAGAACAGGTTCTTGTGATGCAACTTTTCCCTTGCTTTAGTATGAGTTTTCTTACTGACTTTGTAAGCAGAACTTTTGATAACTAAGGAACCACAAAAAAGTGAGCAAGAGGCATGTTACCTAATCTCTGTGCTGATGAACACGGCAGTTTATGCATGTCTGTAGGCATGTGCTTAATTTATTTCAACAAGACTTAATTATCTGATGCTCTCTAAAGGTGTCAGGATTACCACATATCCTTAATTACTGCTTATATATTGGTAAACTCTATCAGTTAATCTTTAACAATTTAACTATTATTGCCTCTCTTCCTCACCTAATTTAAATAAGCCAGTGTCTCTCACATAAACCAGTTTTTACCATACAGTTAGGGCTTTAATCCATAACTGGACTTATTTTTGCTAATTAGTGCCAATACTGTAATAATCAGCTGAATAATGCCACATAGTCACCTAATCTTCCCTGGGATTTCTGACAAACAGCAACAAACAGTTTAAATTGCAGAGCTGGCAAAGAGCTACAATACGCAGAAAACTAAGTGCACCTTCTGTCTGTAAAATAAAAACTTCACTGTTTGGTAGAAGTGAATGGGAGAAATGCAACCTTCCAGCTTGTTGAAACTTAGATGCTATTAGGTGCACTGTAAACTATCTGTGCTGAAATTGTTTGCATAGACAATCAGGCTAAGAATTAGAGATACTTTATTACAATTAGATTTTTTTTTTAAGCCTGTAAGAAAACACTACATAAGTAAGAGAGGCAGGTTCACTAAATGTGAATAAATTTCTGTTCCTGGTTGAAAGTCCCTATTGAAGTAATGTGGAAGAAGGTTTATTATTGAAGTAAAGAAGTGAGTATTTCAAGCATGTGTTTTTCACTGATAGGAGTCTATAACCGGTAGTGTATCATGTCACAATTTCTTTAGAAACTGATTATTCCTAAATATCTCATTTTGTCATATTCATATTAAAAACTGAATCTTATTGTGATCAAGTCTGAACACAAACTTTTCAGTGTACCTGATCAGGTTCACTAGGTTCCACTGATTGAATAAAGTACAAAATATTAGCTGTGGAACAGCAAAATTGTGAGTTTACATATGATAACATATAAAATAGGCTGAATGACTTAGATTTGTTATTTTTGAGCTAACTGAATGGATACTGCAGGATCCATGACAGTGATGGTAGACAGACTTCATTACTGGATTTATGGACATTATTAATTAATCAAGCAATAAAACTACATTACTTGCTTTAATTAAAAGTGCATAGGGGGAAAACTCATGTTTTTACCTTATGCTCTTTTGAAAAACGTGATAGCATATTTGGACATGTGACTTTTAGCAATGCTGAAGAAAATAATTTGTTTAATTTTGCCCAAAGGTATACAAAATTGTTTATAGTACATGGGTACACATTCAAATTAAATTAATAAGAAAATTATCAGGAAGTAAATGCTGAGTTTTATGTAAAATTATAAATAACATCTAATTATAATTCAGCAAAAGCAAACAGCACATCTAGAAATAAATATATCATAGTGATTTCAAATATGGTTTGATGTGGTGTCTTCTCATCTCTCTCTCTCTTTTATTTGTAAAATAATGGGGGTTTTCTTTTTTGCAAGAAACTACATGTTGTCTGGGTGTTTAATGTTGATTTGTCTTGTAAACTTTGACATTAGCTTTGCTAACTATATTTTTTCTCAGCAGTAATATTAATGAAAGTTGCAATATCTATTCACTTTCCTGGAAGTAAATTTCCTTGAGTAATTGAGGTGTGCAAAAACTTGCTCCATAAAATTTTAAGCTTGATCAGGTAATGTCTTTACCTGATGTCTTGAGTTAAATGTCTTCATTTCAAATCTTCACTTAACCTTGAAGGTATTTGAAAATCTTGGGGATATTTTATTCAGTTACCACGATTTGATAATTTGAACACATTGATGGAAAAATGGTATACAAGTAAAATAAAAGTATGTTTAAGCATAACCATAATATACCTGACAGAAAGTAGTGAATCTTTGAGAGCGTTGAGTAGCTTCATCAAAACAGATGCTATATTTAAATGTAGTTTAGTATACTGTAGTACCAGACTGATTCCAAAGTGCTGATAATTCTATTACATTTTTTATAAAATGTGATTTTTGCTGTGGATTAAGGCTGACCATATAAAGTTCAACTAGTCCTTTTTCAATTAACACAGTTTTAGTTTAAAAATGTATATATTAGATTACAATAGGGACAGAGTATTTTCAGAAACAATGCTATTTATTTTATTTTAAATACTTGTGTTCCAGTTTTCTGTCACAAGACATTCAGGAGGGAGGGAGGAAAAGAGAGAGAATAAGAAAGAAAGAAAGAAAGAAAGAAAGAAAGAAAGAAAGAAAGGAAGGAAGGAAGAAAGGAAGGAAGAAAGAAAGAAAACTGCTGTGGACCACAATTGGCCTTATGAAAAGCGGATTTATGCTAATATTAGTATAAATTAGTTTGCATCAATTTGAAAGTCCCACTTAACTGTACAGTTATTTGTTCATTCATTCATTCATTCATTCAATTTCTATAGTCACCCAATTACCAATCAGTAACTAAAGTTACAACTGCTATGTATTTGTAACCAAGTTGCAAAAGTGACCTTTCTTGTGAAACTTTTATTTTAAAATCCCTCAAGAATATAAAAAAAATTATTCATGACAAGTCTACAGAATATACTAAGATTGCCATTTGATTCAAACATTCATAATCTGTGACTTATTCCTCATTTAAAAAAAGGCTATTGAATCTTTTCATTGAGTCCTCAATAAGAGTTGCATTACAAGACATAATACAACATTCTTATTTTTTTTGAAAGGGGCATATTTTTGAGTGTACAGTACTGTACATGGAGATTGTTATACTGCACTTGTTACTGTATTTGAAATGAGAGGTTCCAAATTGCTTTTTCAAACCTTAAGCATTTCTGCTTTACATTTCCAAAAATATAATAATGAAGACTTTCCAAGTTTTTTGCAAAGTTGATGGAACAGAGGTAAAGGTAAAGGTTCTCCTCGCACATATGTGCTAGTCGTTCCTGACTCTAGGGGGTGGTGCTCATCTCTGTTTCAAAGCCAAAGAGCCAGTGCTGTCCAAAGACGTCTCCATGGTCATGTGGCTGGCATGACTAAACGCACACGGAATGCTGTTACCTTCCCACCAAAGGTGGTTCCTATTTTTCTACTTGAATTTTTACATGCTTTCGAATAGCAAGGTTGGCAGAAGCTGGAACAAGTAATGGGAGCTCACTCTGTTATCCGGCGCTAGGGATTCGAACCGCCAAACTGCTGATCTTTCTGATCGACGTTCAGCGTCTTAGCCACTGAGCCACCATGTCCCTGGAACAGAACAGTATCACTATTGTTGCTGCTATTCAAATTTGGAAACTTCTTACAGGACACACACAAAAACGTTTATGCTTGGCTGAGCGGTAGAGCTTGGATCTTACAGTAATTTGCCTCTTCCCCAAGTCATGTTGATACTTACAAAGAAACATGAAAAAAAGTAGTCGCATCAAATCTTCCTCATCCTTGCCAGAGAAACTGCAGACTTATGAAGAATGCCTTCCTGCTTGAGGTCAGGATATGGTAACTTGTAATCTTGATGCAAGCTGACAGATCAGGCTGTCTTTTGGACCCTGTTCATTGACTGGGAACCATCTACAATTCTGGTTTAGGTGATTCCTTTAATTCATAACGGCATGCGGTCTTCCTTTGTGCTACATTAAAATCCACTTAGGGCTTAAAAGTAATGCTATCATTCCCATCTTTTTATAGGAATATCAACATTAATCAACATTGAAGCTGAATTTAGAACGAATATGTGAAATGTGTGCATGAAATATGGCATGATGTATTACCAAAAAAAAAAAAAAAAGTGCAGATGAAAAGAGTTACAAAATGACTATGGCTGTAGAATTAGTCTCTCTCTGCCCCTTTCCCCTCCCCCAGCGGGAATTATGATACTTCCATGATGCCCTTGCTATTTTAAAATGTCTTTTCAGATGTTCTGACAACACCTATCTTTTCATTTTTTTCTGTTTCAAGGAAAGCAGAGTTTCACCCACAATGAACTAATTAATACATTATTTCACCAAATAGTACAGAAGATGTTATTCTGAGATTTTTGAGGAGAGAGGTTTGGGCCCCAGATGAGAGGTTAGAGCTAAGAAAATACTGTCCTGGATTGAACAATTAAAGTTCCAAGGCGTGCTTAGGTGTACAAATTGATCATCAGATATATTCATCCTCCTTTGTTGGCTGCCTCTTTCCAGTTCTCCTTGTTGCTTATTTTTCCCTTCCCTATGTTCCTTATCAAATACAGAAGGATCTTGACAAACTTGAACATTGGGCACTATCTAATAACATGAAATTCAATGGTGAAAAGAGTAAGGTCCTACATTTAGGCAACAAAAATGAAATGCACAAGGTACAGTATAGGTGGTACCTTGCTCAATAGCACTAACTGGATCTTGGAGTCCTAGTAGACAACCATTTAAATATGAGCCAGCAGTGTGCAGCAGCTGCCAAAAAAGCCAACACAGTTGTAGGCTGCATAAACAGAGGGATAGAATCAAGATCCCGTCAAGTGTTAATACCACTTTATAATGCCTTGGTAAGACCACACTTGGAATACTGCATTCAGTTTTGGTCGCCACGATGTAGAAAAGATGTGGAGACTCTAGAGCAGGGATGTTCAAACTTGGGAACTTTAAGACTTGTGGACTTCAACTCCCAGAATTCCCCAGCCAGCTATGCTGGCTGGGGAATTCTGGGAGTTGAAGTCCACAAGTCTTAAAGTTCCCAAGTTTGGACATCCCTGCTCTAGAAAGAGTGCAGAGAAGAGCAACAAAGATGGTTAAGGGACTACAGACTAAAACACGAAAGGTTTCAGGAACTAGGTATGTCTAGTTTAATAAAAAGAAGGATTAGGGGAGACATGATAGCAGTATTCCAATATCTCAGGGGTTGCCACAAAGAAGAGGGAGTCAAACTATTCTCCAAAGCACCTGAGGGCAGAACAAGAAGCAATGGGTGGAAACTAATCAAGGAGAGAAGCAACTTAGAACTGAGGAGAAATTTCTTGACAGAACGATCAATCAGTGGAACAGCTTGCCTCCAGAAGTTGTGAATGCCCCAACACTGGAAGTCTTTAAGAAGATGTTGGATAGCCATTTGTCTGAAACGGTATAGGGCTTCCTGCCTAGGCAGGGAGTTGGACTAGATGACCTCCAAGGTCCCTTCCAACTCTGCTATTGTATTTATTTATTTGTATTTAAATACTTATTCTTTCTGAAGCCACTGAATCAAGGTTGCCATAACTGAAAAAAAGATATGCTTTTTTTTTGTTCCACTATCTGATATGTTTTTCTTTTCCTCATTTCATGAGGTACAATTCATCCTTCCATGTATGTAGTGTTTATCTATGCTTAATTTAGGTAATCCAGTGTATTAATCTGTAATTGATGTATCTTCTAATGAGTTCCTATTTAGAAAATGATTTGAAAAGTGATATAGACACCTTGCTGTATTTTGGCCTAGTCCATTTTGATACAACTGTATTTATGTCATTAGGCTGCTGCCAAATGATTTAGACACCATATTGGGGGCGGGGGAGAACAAATGTTAAATGAATCAAATGTGAAAAATTAGATCTGCAGCATCACAAGGTTTAGATATAACACTTATCTCAGTAGTTCAAAGCTTTGCATCTGGTTCTCCTTATCTGGATTTAGAAACTATGCAGAGTTAAGCCTGGTTAATATTTGAGTGGAAATATGGGATAAAATTTTTTAGCCTAACCCAGAAGAAGGTAGTGGCAAACTACTTATGTGTTCTGGCCAAGAATACCATCCAATTGTATCTATAATCATCAGGAGCTGAACTTTACATGAAACTATATTTATATTCTCCAATTTTCTTCATTTAAATTCTAATACTAGAGGTGAAGGAGGCTAGAAGAGACAGAGCTCTCAATTTTGTATTTCTTTTGTTCTAAATATTGGAACACATTTCCTGTTTTGCAAATTATAACCTAGGTTAAAAAAACAAAAGAACTTGATCCCATTGAATCTAATTCGCCCATTTATTATTAATATATTAATCTGTAGATAGAAAATGGCAGACTCAAACTGGATGCTGGAAAACTTTCTCAGACGGTTTAGAACCTTATAAACGATTACCATAATAATAATATAAATAGCTATTACAGACTTTGTTAAAGAACTAGATTTCAAGAACTAAACTGAAGACCAAGTAGTGGTGATATTCACAGAGATAAAAGAATAATCATTATTTTATTCTGTTCAAATTAGTAAGTAATTTAAAATTTGGTACTCTTTTAAATAAAACCCAGTAAGACTTTTTCAACAGATACGAAATATTTGCTGAGCTTTGTAAACTTCTAAATTTGTCAACTTCTAGGACTTATTGAGGAGAAAAACCACAATCCTATCAACACTAGCATGAAACATAACCTATATATAGACAGAAAACAAACCCCACACTCATTAGCACTGATGATGTTACCTAGTTGAATAATAAAGGGTCTGCAATAAAACAACCAACCTCAAAAAGCACCATGGATTACATCATATCTCTTAACATGTCTACCTTTCTTTTATTTGCGAATTTCTTTATTTCAGAGGTTTTTTATTTGTATATGCACATGCATACGAACATAGATACACATGCATGTACTGATTAGGAGACACCTTTATAATTCATTGCCTCTACTTCCTTTTTTTTTTAACTTAAGGTAACATTTTATATTTGTTGTATTTCATACATCTTTATTCTAAACTCGGTGTCAGTGTTGATTAATGTTGGTATCCCATCAAAGATAGGAAAGGTAGCCTTACTTTTGAGCCCTCAGTGGGTTTTAATACAGCACAAAGGAAGACCACATGTCATTATGAATTAAAGGAGCCAAGAGTGTAGATAGTTCCCAGTAATGAACAAGATCCAAAAGACAGCCTGATCTGTCAGTTTGCATCAGATTTACAAGTTATAACTTGACTCCAGGCAGGCATCCATCCATCAAAAGCCTGCAGTTTCTGTGAAAGGATAAGGAAGATTTGATGCAACTTATTTTTCCCATGTTTTTCTGAGAGTAGAAAAGTTGACTGGGTAAACTTCAGGTCGCTCACTCTCTCCCACACCTTCACTGGGAGGCACTCCTATGATTCCACATTGGATCAAAATGGTACACTGTTGTCCGTAACCTTTACTGAAATTATAAGGCATGTGCACGTGCACACAGGCACAAAAGGGTGTGTATCATGCATGAAATCCTCTTACCTTCACTACTGGTTCAGAACCAGGAGCACGTGCACATGCGCAGAGAGTCCATGATGACGTACGGGCAGGTGGGTGGAGCCTACCGCCATAGCCACTACTGGCTCACCCTAACTAGGGCAAACTGGAAGAATACCACCTCTGGTATGTGTGTGTGTGTGTGTGGACAGATACATGTATATACATAAATATATACATACAGAACTGTTTTTGCCTTTAAATTTTCAACACCAAAAGGCTGCATTTGAAAAAAAACATATATGCTAATATGCAATTGTCTTACTGTGCATTGTTCCTGTGAAAGAAGCATCTATCTATCATCTTCTAACACTGGATTCTATTGAATTTGGACTCTTAGCATCTGGAAGCAATTCATTATATGAGGGTTGTTTTTTTTGTTTTTTTTTACATTTTCTAGAATTCAGGTACCATCAGTGGCTGAAGGATGTGCACTTCTCTGAGCCCTAAGGTCCGAGGACCTAGCCTCTCCGATATGCATCAGTACAGCCAGTGGTTGGCCAGCCGACACGAAGCTAATTTGTTACCAATGAAGGAAGATTTGGCGCTATGGCTGACAAACTTGCTGGGTAAGATTATTTCTACATACTGTAATTATTGTCAAGCATTTCTAAATTTGATCTTGGACCCTGACAGGCAAGTGGAAAAACTTGCTCTGAATAAATAATTAAAGTTCTATCATCTGTCATCTAATTATATATGCTGCTTAGAATTCTAATTTCACCTGCTTTCTTATTTGGAAGGCTACAATGAAGTAAATATTTCTTCCATATTAATTTAGCATATGTGTGTATAAATATGAGCGGGGGTGGGGAGAAGGAAAAAGTCAGCTATAGTAGTGCTTTGAGAATTTTGTTCATTTACCTGCTATCAAATATATTTATTACCGTATTTTTCATAGTATAAGACGCACTGGAGTATAAGACACACCCAGGTTTTAAAGAGGCAATTTAAAAAAAAAAGTTGGTAGGTATATAGAGGGATAGAGAGGGAGAGAAAGAGAGAGAAATACAGTAGGTAGGTAGGGAGAGAGAGAGAGTAGGTAGGTAGGTAGGGGCAGAGAGAGAGAGAAATACAATAGGTAGATAGGTAGAGAGAGAGTGTGTGTAGTTAGGTAGGTAGGTAGATAAAGGGATAGAGAGAGAGAAATAGAGAGAGAGAGAGAAATATAGTAGATAGAGGGGGGAGAGAGAGAAATACAGTAGGTAGGTAGGGAGAGAGAGTGTAGATAGGTAGGTAGGTAGGTAGAGGGTTAGAGAGAAAGAAAGAGAGAGAGAGGGAGAGAAATACAGTAGATAGGTAGGGAGGGAGAGTAGGTACGTAGGTAGGTAGGTAGGTAGGTAGGTAGGTAGGTAGGTAGGTAGGTAGGTAGATGTTTCCAGGTGTATTTATCCATGTGCTGGAGAAGGAAATCACTGACCACCTTTGGAACAAATCTTTGTTTCTGCAGGCACAGTACTTGACCAACATAATTCTCATCAATCACACTAACTAAACAGCTTTCCAAAAGGGGAAAAAAACCCTTTTTGCACTGTGCAAACCTCCCCCAAATGCCCCGTTGTTTGCAAAAATGGACCCCGTTTTTCTCAAATAAAAGGCATGACTAGCCTTTGGGAGGGGGCTTGCAGAGTTCTCCTGGGGGGGGGGCAAAACGAGGAAAAAACACCCCGTTTCTTCATGAAAATGGGCCGACTTTTGGTCAAAAATTTGCATGCCTTATGGAGGTTTATAGAGTGCTGCAGGGGGCTGGGGGGGCAAAACGCCCTGTTTTTTGCTCATTTCTGCGGTCCCCAGCCCCCTAAGGGTATGCGCATGGCCATTTTGGTGAAGGGGCGGGGTTTCAGGAGGCAAAAAATGCTGTATTTGATGTATAAGACGCACCCAGATTTTCAGTCTCTTTTTAGAGGAAAAAAGGTGCGTCTTATACTCCGAAAAATACAGTATATGCATTTATGCTGTGTTAAAAATCTGTTTTAATATTTCCTTTGCCAGAAGTGTTGAAGATTTCTTTCATGTAAGGTGAATTTCATAAGCATCCTTATGATAGGAGGAACAAGTGAAAAAACATGCATGGAAGTATCATAGTACAAACTACACCTTAATGCACTTCTTTCCACCATTATGATGCAAGTACGTATGAAAGAGTGACATCACAATGCATACCTTGAATACCATCATGAGTAGCCATGGATATTACTCTTGTGATACCTTTCCTTGGAATTAAATTGAAGTATGAGAAGCCTGGGAATTGGATGTAATTGGGCATTAATATGCAAGGCAATTTACATCTACCCTTGGCTGTAAGCCTAAATTAAGTGCATGAGGCTCCTTTCCAATTGTGACATTTTAATATAAATTTTAAGAGCAAATTCTCTTTCATCAGATGGATTAGAATGAAAATTGATGGAAAAATAACCCAGCATAATTTTTCTGCATTTGCATTTCAATGTCTGTCTTGGACATCTTCATCTGGGTTTTTTTTTTCCTGTCATGTCTCATGCAAACTGGATTCTAATCTCTTTCACATATGTCCTTTATTACAAGACATAATACAGCAAATATCATGAATTGAAATATTGTTTATGGTTTCAGCATATTTTCATTACTATTTAGTAATGAACTAAAGTCATTACTAAATTTATTCAACTATTTTGAATCAGTGCAAGAGGCTAAAATATGATTTTAGAAAAGAGGACAGTTCAAAAACAATTTAAAAAATAAGGCTTTGGTAGAGATTGAGGAATATATTATTCTATGATTAGTTGGTTTTCTTGGCTGACAATTGTTTTTTGACACAATTCATTGGCAAATTTAGGTTCTTCTAAAAACAATTCACTATGCACTATTTGGATAATAATTTAGAAGGCATATATATATGTTTGTTGTCATTATTTTATATATGATTATTACAAGTGAAAAGTGTTAGCATTGACTCTTACCAATGACTTGGACGAATCTTGGGATAAAATTGTATTTATATTTGAAATGGTAAAGAAAGCAATGAGTCTCGAGACTGATTTTTGCAAGATTAAAGCCTTAACGTAAGTATAATCTTTATTGTCATTGCACTTAAATACAACGAAATTGATTTTAACCTCACTGGTGCAAAATTATAACAGAAATGAATGAAGAAAGAAAAAGAAAAAAAACCCTAACATGTGCATGGAGTGATTGTGGTTGTATATATGCTTAGCATTTTAGTTATATTGACAGGAATGTAACTTTAGTTGTGGAACTTTGCCATAATTGTGCTATGTACTGCTTTCTAGTGAACTGCTGATGATTTAGCACATGTGTGTGAGAGAAAAAAGAACAAACCAGATGCTGTTTTTTTTCTGGCACAGAAACCCTTTTTTCTAGTGCTTCATTACGTTCCATACATCTTCACTCTTATTTAGATTAAATAGGTAGTGTTGGCCTATGGTGCTTGCAGACATGCATTTTCTGCCCCATTCTCCAGTTTATCTGCTACAGAGGTTTGGTATCATATAGTGACTACGATAGGATCTCAAGCTAAGGTTATAAGTTTACAACAGGAAGGCTACTTCTAGATATCTAATTTGCATACCTTCTTATAGCAATTTCATGCTTGATGTTGTCATACTCTGTTCAACCCATGTTTTTTTTTTTACTTTCATGTTTTCTTTCAAGCAACTAGTAAAAAAAAAGTGATGGTCCAATGCAAAAAAAAAATCTGCATCTGGATTTAAACAAATGATTTGATTTGGAAATAGTATTGTAGTTATGAACCATGTTGATCAGAAACACGATTTGTTTGAATCACAAATAACACCACAACCTTTATTCAACCAATCTTGGCCATGCTTAGGAAACCCACACATTAATACTATAACTTGTTTACAGCATTAAAACTTCCAGATGTGGTTAAGACTCCAAATTCCAATGAAGGATTGTCCAAGCCAGCTTGGACAGCCTCATGTTAGAGAAGAGTTTGCAGAGATATTGGAAAGAAGTATTATAGATATTTTGAATGAAGTAAAGTTTAGTAAAATTTATTCTTTTATTTTATTTTATTATTATTCAATAGAAGTTACAATTTCTGTATGGAAATACAAATCAGAATATAATTAAATATTAACATTGGTTTTATTTCAATCATTTTATAACATTGTATCTTAGTATATTCATCCATTTGCTTGATGAGAAATTCAATATTAGCCAAGAATTCCCAGGAGTATGGAATATTTATCTCCAAGGGATTGCTGAACAATAACTTGGAGCACCTCCAGTTAATAGCCTTGGTTTTATTTGGCTTAGAGATTCAGGATTCCATTGGATATTATTCAATTCAAGATTCACAAGTAACCCAATTTAATTCAAACAGATTAAAAATTCCACTGGAAAAAGTTTTGCTTGTAGACCATGATACAGAAACTTCAAAACATTTTAAGTCTGATCACTATCTGGCAAAATGAAATGAAAGTAGCAAGGAAGATAGATTTTGGGGGTAATTTTAATTTTTTTATAGTTTCAGTTGAAGACTTCCAAGCATTTTACCAGTGAGGGGATGGCCAAAGCAAGTGATTTTCCAATATGCTAGTATAATTACTCTTCCACCACTGAAAAAAAATGTGGATTTCCTAAGCATGGCCAAGAATTCAGCCAATACTTCAGTGCACAATGGACTGCACAAAATATCCATTAATTTCTGGGAAGAGAGGGAAGAAAATGCTATGCATTTGAGTTGCTAAGGTCAGAAGAGCCAATAACACCCTCATATTACCAATGGGAAATCAACTACTTATTTAGTCTTTTTCATGTGTTAGCCATTCACTCATTGACAGAAGACTTAAAGCTTAGTAATACAGAATTTAAAAATAAGGACAGCCTTGGGTCCATGTTTAGAAAACTGAAAGTTGACCCAAACTTCTAGTTCTGTTGGCAGGATATACACAAATGTTTAAGTGCCTGTTACCTTGAGACAGAGAAGTTTAGGATTCATATTTGGCTACATTAGAGCTGAAAAGAATTCAGAGCTAAAAAAGCGATACTCAAAATTATTGTCGGTCCCTCTACCCAGAAAAGCTCCGATAAGCACACAATTTAATGTAGTAAGTGTCATGGGTTACTTCCTAGTGTCAGTGTCACTCCATCGTCTACCAAGGAAACAATAATCATGGATGTTGGCAGATGTAGTTGAGCCACATTTGGAGAGCCATACATTTTCCTCCTCTGTATGTTACAGAGTAGCCTAAGGCTATTTTCTCAGTTTGTGTGAAAAATCTCTGGAGTTTCATGAAACAGCCTTATGAAAATAGGCATTTTAATGTGCAATATACTTGGCACTTCTCCCCTATTACTTCGAAGGAACATTATTGGTAATTATGGATAAAATGTCTTTCACTATTTTATGGTTCTCTTCCTGTGCACAGATTTCATTTAAATTACAGTTAAGCAGGAGGAGAACGTCCTCTTCTACTTTTTAGAAGAGAGTTCTGTTTGGAAGGCTTTTGAAATGGTGTCTGACAACCGGCCAAAGCTTTGATACAGATTGAAAACTTTCTTCTTATGTACATACCCACCAGACTTTTCTCTTTCAGAATTGGTAAGATTAGGCAAATGCAGAAAATAAAGATAAAATTAGATAAATAAATTAAGACATGGGGTAGGGAAAAGAAAGCAGAACACAAAAATGGAATATGCACATGTTAAACAAGACCCATTCCATAAACAAATCTCTCATTGTCATGATTGTTAACTTAGTGAAATGTGCATGATAGGACAACAATTTTTGAAACAAGATATTTCAAATGGGGTAACTTACAGAATGTGTCCAAGCTGGAGAATCCACAAATCCCAACAGCAGTTGTTGTACTGCTATGTTATATAATGTATATCTGGCACAAGGAGGTGACCTGGATTCTGAAGAAGCAGCATTTTTCTATCTGTTGTCTTTGAGTTTTTTCAGAAGATTCAGGGGATGAATAAATGAGAATGAAGTCTGGAACTGATAGATGAGGAATAGAACTGAATGTGACTCAGCACAAGTAGGAGCTCGGACTGAAGCCTATACCATGCTGTTGAAGGTGGCACTGCTGTTACTTTTCTGGTACTGCATTGCTAAGCTGTTAGCCTGGTTTAGGGGGGACAAGAACAGAAAGATATGCTGTCTAGTTGCTAGCAGTTTGCTGATGATGTCACTTAGATTTACTGAGATCTTGTTTCTTTGTAGTAAGAATCCATGAAGCTGACTAGGCAACATCTTACGTTAGTGAGATTCTTGGGGTGTGTATGAAGTTTGATGTAATATTAGGGTGTTTTCTAAAGGTTTGTCCTATGGTTTCTTAGTTTTATTATTTTTAAAGTGTATTTTAAACAATATTTCTGTAGGGTGGATTTGACTAGATTTATGCAGTGTCCAAGTTGAAATAAAAACTTGGGCTTTGAAGGATCTTATGCCCCTTTCTCACTGAAGCTTACTGTTTAAAAGGCCTAAACAGAAGGATAGGCATTCAGTAGGGAGAGAAAAAACAAGGATGTTGCTGATGACATTTTCTAAGAGGATGGTAATATAATTGTTAAGTTTTGATTATTCTGAAACTGAATTATGTATCCTTTCAGCTGCCGCCTCCTCCTCCTCCTCCTCCTCCTCCTCCTCCTCCTCCTCCTCCTCCTCCTCCTCCTCTTCTTCTTCTTCTTCTTCTTCTTCTTCTTCTTCTTCTTCTTCTTCTTCTTCTTCTTCTTCTTCTTCTTCTTCTTCTTTTCTTCTTGTATTTCTGGTCTTGAGTTCTCACTTTGTCTGTTCTTCTCTCTTATCAAGACAAGGTGGGTCTTAGCAAGTCTTTTAGGAGTCAATTAGGCAAGGGAAAGGCAGGACACTGGACAATGTCAATTCATCTATTTTATGAAGTATACTGGTAAGAATAAGGGGAAAATAATAACAGTAATTAACATGAGCAATAAGATGATGTAGGGAGGCTAAGACTATAAACAGATTCCTCCTAGCAGATGTTCATTCTCTACATATGAAAAAAACAATATGTGGTAGACTAGCATTTTTTAAACTGGAGGCCGTATTTATATGTGAACTTTCACTCCCAAAAGTTTCAGCATGTTGGCTGCAAATATTGAGAGTTGAAGACCACACATCTGGCAGATGCCAAATTGAGGGATATGTAATTGACCTATATGTAATTGGTATTTCTTCAATCCTTTTATATGCCTGTTTTTCTGTGAGGAAAATATGAGGAAGACTTATTGAGAGCACTTCCAGGATTAAGAATCTACTGGATTATGCACAATACCTTTTCTATAATCATTTCAATAAACATTTTAGGTAAATAGTTACAAGAGTAAGTCATTACAAAGAGAAATAAAAGTGAGAGAGATGACTGACGAGAACAGCATATTTTCATGAAGAACTCTTTGATAAAGTGAAAAGGTGAATTTTTAAAAAAATGTGAAAATGGACATACAGCAAAAGCAAAATACCAGGAAATAGCCTGAATTTGTAAACATGGAGACAGGAAGACAAAGGCTCAAAAGGTGCTGAGGCTTATAGGATGAACGTCAGAAACAACAACAGTCATTTAAATATGTGCAAAATAAGAGAAAAGTTCAGCTATTTTGGGGAGAAGATGTCAAAATGGTTAAAAAAAATCAAGGAGAAAGCTGAACTGCTTAATTCCTATTTTGCCTCTGACTTTTTTTGGAAGATTAAAAATAATGGTCCATCTTGTCAGCAGCTGCAGGAGAGACTTGCAGGTCAAAATTGGCAAGAAAGTGGAGAGAGAACACTAGCTGCTTTGAATGAATTCAATTTGCCGGAGCCAGATGGATTGCATTCCAGGGTGGTAAAGAAACTGGCAGATATGATCTCAGAACCACTAACTGTAATCTTAGAGAACTGCTGGAATATGGGGGATATGCTAGAAGATTGAAGAGCTAATATTTTTCCAATCTTTAAAAAAGGATAAAAAGTGCACTCAGAAAAATGTATACCATACATGGATTAATTTCAATATCTGGTTACAGTCTAGAAAAGATAACAAAATAGTGGGTTTTTAGGAAGGACAAAAGTGAATATTGAAAGCCAACATGAGTTTCTTTAAAACAGTTTAGTAATTCATCCTTTTTTTTACAAACTGATTTGAGTAATAGATCAATGGTTGCAATATGCCTGATCTTCAGTAAGGTAATCGATAAAGTAGACCACAGTCTCTGTCCTGCTAAAATGGGGCAATGTGAGATAGATGATTCCAGTACCAACCAGATTTGCAATTGGTTGAATAACCATCATGTGGTGCTTAATGGATTTATGCCAAAATGGAGAGAAATAGGCAGTTCTGTTCAACATTTTTATGAATCGTTGAGATGGGTAGAAGGGATGCAGAGCACACATTTGTAAGGGGGGGCTATAGTGCTGCTGCCTCATAAAACAGAATCAGGGTTCAAAATAATCTCTATAAATTTGAATATTGGGCCTTTTGCAACCAAATGCATTTCAGTGGTGAGAAATGTAGGATTCTGCACAGGTAGGAAAAATCAGGAATGGAGTTATAACATAAGATATACTTGGTTCAACAGAAGTATTTGTGAGAAGGCTCTGAGTGTCTGATAGACCACACATTAAATATGAGCAGCAATGCTCCCTTCAACTCTCAAAAGAACCAGTGTAATGTTGCAATCTGCTGCACTGGTCAGGTGTAGAGGAAGGAATGGCAGAACCTGGGAGGTGGAGTTAAGCGAGGGATCGACCTAGAATTTCTACAAAGCCAAAAGTCTAAGCTCAACCCTTCTTGAGTTCCATTGATCCTTATCTAACTCTAGTTGGGAAGATTCCCAATTTCATAAGAATGATATAATTATTATGCATAATTAGCAATATATCAGATTGATGAGACTTTACATGTGGATCTGATCTCTCACACCTGATATCAGGCCATACCTGGAATATTATATCCAGTTTTGTTTGCCACAATAAAAAAGGATGCTGGGGAACTGGAGACAGCAACAAAAATGGAGAGAACCTTGGATCCTAAATCTTATGAAGAATGGTTAAAAGATCTGGGTATGTTTAGCCTAAAGAAGAGAGTATTTATCAAATTTATATCACTCACTATCACTTCATCTCATTAAAGGTGACTCTGAGTGGTGCACCACAATTGATAAAACAGTCAATAAAATTTCAGATAAGGAACGATAAGCATGGCCCCCTCAGAGTTAGCTTCAATTTTTGGAAGGACCGTCCCAGGTATTGTTGCAATTATAAGTACATATAATAAATGCAGAGATAATTGTCAGCTGTTGATTGATAATCTATTTGGGAGGGGAGAAAAACACAAGCCAGCCAAAATAAGCTCATATAACCAATCCAAGACTTACTGGTGGGCAAAAGAAGAAACATTGAATGATCTGGTCTCTGGATGCGGAATTGGACTTAAAGAGATCCTTATAATTGTAAAAGCTATAATACAGGGTTTAATTTAGACAATTTCTGGATGTGTGGATCTCAGTTTAAGCAATGGTCAGGCTGACAGGAAACTTGGAAGTTGAAGTCCACACATCTTAGAAGCTGCCAAGATTGGAAACATTTTCTGTGTGGACAAATTGAGACTGTAAAGGGCAGCTGCTTTTAACAAAATCTGAAAGCATTTACTGGTGTTATTTAAAGCTTCAGGGTAGATATTGGATTAAAAAAAATATATGGGTGGGTCCATAGCTCTGGGCTTGGAGGGTTTCTTAGATGAGATTAGTAACGGCATAGCCTCTCTCCTAAAGTGTTTCCATATTGTAATTTAATGAAAAAGGTTGACTCCCATTAATTACTATTGTGGTATTAAAAGGTGTGCAAACATTTTGTTGAAATGAGTAATGCATACGTTAGATACCTCAAAGCTTCCAGGAGAGTTCAAAGCTAGCTCTCTGTGTTCATTTTAACATACTGGCTAGACATGGATCAGGACTGAGAAAACAATGGGAATTGCAAAAGCTATTTCCATCCCTCAAGAGAGCTCTTGCCTTTTGCCCAACTGATCATCCATCACTTGGCCAGCTATCAGCAGTGCTGAGACAGCTGTCTTGATTAGATTGCTGAGAGAGGACAGGCCTTCTTCCCATCAGTCTTAATAATGTAAGGATATTTATTCTGGTTGGGTAGTTTGTGTATGAGGTATACTTTAAGATTGTTGTCCCTGGTGAATGTAACATGTAGCATTCTTTTACGTACATATTTCTTAACAACCTCAGGTTAGGTCTTGAAAATTACGTTAGGGATTGAAAATCAACATTTTGTCTGAAACCTAAACTTTTCATGAGAGAGAGAAACACAGTACATAATCCTATCCCAGTGATGGCTAACTTTTTTGGCGCCGAGTGTTGAAAGCGTGCATGCGCGCACACCCATAATGCAATGCACCCATCCCCTTGTGTGTGCCCCCCGTGCATGCACACATGAATTCCCCATGCTGCCCTGCACATGCATGAGTGTCCCCTCTGCATGCGCTCTACTCCCCTGTGCATGTGCACGCATCTCCCACATCTGCCCTGCTCCCATGCATGCACAGCAGAAACCCAAAAATCAGCTGGCCGGTGGAAGGCGTGCATGCATGCAGGGCAAAACTGAGTTGGGGTGATGGCTCACATGTCCATAGACAGGACTAGGGATGCCTGTAATGCTCTCTACATGGGGCTTCCCTTGAGGTGCACCCGGAGACTCCAGCTAGTACAGAATGTGGCCGCGCAGGGGATTCTGGGAGTCTCATGGTACTCCCATGTAACACCTCTCCTGCGCGAGCTGCACTGGCTGCCTGTGGTCTTCCGGGTGTGCTTCAAGGTGTTAGTAACCATCTTTAAAGTGCTCCATGGCACGGGTCCTGGCTATTTATGAGGCCGCCTCCTGCCACATACCTCCCTTCGACCTGTCCGCTCCCAAAGAGTGGGTCTCCTCAGGGTGCCGTCTGCCGGTCAATGCCGGCTGGCGACTCCCAGGGGAAGGGCCTTCTCTGTGGCGGGCCCAGTCCTCTGGAACGACCTGTCCCCCGATATTCGTACCATCACGGACCTACGCCTCTTCCGTCAGATGTTAAAAACACATTTCTTCCATCTGGCCGGCCTGGCATAGACTAAGGGTATAACTTTTAATTTTTGATATTTAATTGTTTTAACTTTTAAATTATCTTAACCATTTTAGCACAGATCTAATAATTTAATGCTATTTTATATTTTGTATGCATTGTGGGTTCTTATCTTTCTGTGCACCGCCCTGAGTCCCACCAGGGAGAATAGGGCGGTATATAAATCCAATAAATAAATAAATAAATAAATAAATAAATAAATAAATAAATAAATAAATAAATAAATAAATAAATAAATAAATAAATAAATAAATAAATAAATAAATAAATAAATAAATAAATAAATAAATAAATAAATAAATAAATAAATAAATAAATAAATGCCACCTGTGACATGCATGCCATAGTTCTTCATCACGGTCCTATCCTATCAACTCAGGAATGCTTATGGTATCTCAGTTTGTCTTTTGGCCAAACTGGGCAAAAAGGTAACCTATGCTTATTGCATATTATTTTTGTTTTTGGACAAGACACTACTGGAGATAAATGACTAGATTGGTAGTAACCCAAACTGTTTGAAGCCATTTTGCCAGGGACAAAAACTGTAATTCCTAATTTGCAATTCAGCTTCTGTATGGAAAGAGAAAATAGTTACATAGATCCTTACCTTAAAAAGTTTATGATGCAAACATAGAGATGCCAAATATTCCAATAGACAAAAAAAATATGGTGAGGCAATGTGGTTGAAGGAGACAAAGTTGCAGTGAACAAGACACCATTCAGGAACTATGACTCTGAAATCAGTAAAAGGCAGAAATGGCTAATATCCCATAACATAAAAGCTGTGAACCACACGTTACAAACTGATTTGAAAAGTGTTTTTCAACATGATGGACCCATATGTGATTGGCTATGACTCCTATCTCACCTGCAGCCCGCATGTTTATGGTTGCAGTCCAGAATATCAAGCGAGCATTAATTTAGAGTAAATTGCATTAACAAGCCAACTTTTTGGCTTCAAAAAAAATATTATGTGCTTTTCTGCTGACTCAAGGGCTTTATTTTATATGTTTTAAAGATGGAATTTATCAGCTGAAACTATTATCAAGATCCATGATCCCAATTACACCGTGAAGTAATTGATTATTTAGGATGGCTTTCTTGAGTCAATGGCTCTGGTAGTTGGCTGGCAATTCTGCAATTTTAGTCGAGCAGAGTTATAGTACGGTACCAGATGTCTTAGCTACACTGCAGTGATTTGATAGCAAATTCCTTAGTACATTGTGGGAGAATACAGCCTTTAATGAAATCACTCACTACTACCCAGCAGCTAAATTCCATTTCAGGAAAGAGAACCATGTTTTTGCAAGATTTTTTTTAAAACCCATGGACCTATAGCTATTGTGTAATTATTACTCTAGCAGCCTTCTCCACTTCAAAATCATATAATTAAGAAACTGCAGCAGAAGCCCTAAAAGCACAATCTACTGTACTTACATTTTTAAAAATCTCTGTCCAGGTTTCCCTAGAATGGTCAGATCCAAACTTTTTCAAGTCTGTTTTAGGAATAGTGACATTAGGAAATTGAATGCATGTCCTTAAAAATTACCCCCCAAATGAGACCTTTTTCCCCCTTTGGGAGAAATTTTGAAGGAGAAAAAATTCTGCAAGAGATCTGTTTTATCAATTAACTCATGCAAATCCTGAAAACTATAGTTCAAAATGTTAATCATGCTTATTCAGGTGATGTCCTTTACTCATATGTGTTTAGGGGGTCTGCTAAAAAATAAACATGGCAGCCTTATTTTTGAATAAAATAAATAGTGAAGGTTCTCTCTAGAAGTCAGGATTGGATCCTGGTGACTACATAGTCATTTTTTGGTGGTGAAGCAAAAGAGCTGTCACAGTTTTCTTCTGAGGTGTTTCTTCGACTTCCTTTCTGGCCCACTATCTTGCAATTTTCTGGTTTCTCCTATCCAATATTAATTCTGTTGGATTCTGCTTAGCCATTATGGGGTCAGTAGAATCTCAGTGCCAAAACCTTTTTATAGCTAATACCAACCCCCTGCAAAATCATATGATTTAATAATAAAGTAAATAATGAAAGTTGCTCCATCTACTTTCTGCCTGACGTCTTCCATTTTTGAAGCAGGGTTTTTGCATGCAAGATAGTCTCTTGAATTCATAGAACTTGTATGTGTGGGGTGCGTGTTGAATAAGTGAAACTAATCCTGTTTGTTATACTTTGTGTTAGCAAGTAATGCCAATCAGCAGGCAGGCAGCCATACTGTATGGACATCAGTTCTCAAATAACCCCAGGGAAGGAAGGGAATGCATCTCTTTCTGCTCATGATCCTGTGACATCACTTTCCCGAGCATCTGAATATTAAGTGAGAATTGGAAATGTCACTGCTAAATGGTGGCTGTTTTAGGTAATTCATTAGGTTATTGCTCATCATCACATAAAATCCTTACTGCTGAGATGGCGAACTTATGGCATGTATGCCACAGGTGGCACGCTGAGCCATATTTGGTGGCATGCCAGCTGTCAGCTGATTTTTTTCCCTCCCGGAGGGCCAGGGAGACCATTTTCACCCTCCCCAGACTTCAGGAAAGCCTCCGGAGGCTGGGGAGGGCAAAAAACAGCTCCAACAGTCCAACCGAAAGTTCAGGAATGATCCGTTTTCAGCTTCCAGAGTGCGTCTGGAGGCTCAGGGGAGGCTGTTTTTGCCTTCCCCAGGCTTCAAGAAAGCCTCTGGAGCCTGGGGAGGGATCACATGCACCTGCATGGGGGGGGGGGGAGAAGGTCACACACACATGTGCAGGTGGGCGGGGAGATTGAGTGAGCACGCACGCATGTGCACAATTTTGACTCGCTGTAAGAAAAAGGTTCGCCATCACTGCCTTAGTTTATGGAAAGCCGATTAGCATGCCATTATAAAAAAACATTGTTGCTCATTTCCCCATGTCCCGTTTTACATACAGACCTTAGGCAGACAGGTATGAGGGCCTGATATTGGAAGACAAGACTACAATTTCATAAAAGAGAAACAACATATTTTCAAAATATTTCACTAGACTTTTGATAGGGTTGAAGCCTCTTGGATGTCAAAGTGATTGTGGCAGATAAGGAGAAATGTTCCTTGCTGACCTCACGTCTGTATACTGAAGGCTGATGTAGCTCACTTATTTTTCAGGTATAGATGTTGAAAGCAAAATTCATTAATTTTAATTTGCAGGCTTGTGGTGGTTTCCTTCAGCATCTGATTAACTTTTGTTTTACTTTGACTAAGAATATAAAATAAACTAATGAAGTAGAACAAAACCATAACTCATGAAACAGTATATGATCATTTTACTCATGCTTAAAGGCATAAACAACATTTGTGCTAAATGAAACTTCACTTAATGTATTCTACCATCAAATATTGTAAATGTGTTAATAAATTTGTGAATCGATCTTGGCCCAATTAAAATATTCTGTTATGTTGGAAGGGAAAAAAGTGGAGCAACTATCGTATAACAGAGTTTATATACTAAAAAAAAAAAACCTTACGGTATGGATCAGTCATTAGAATTAACTATTAGAATTTAATATGATAACTATAATGCACTCATATTTTTTGTCATAATTAAAGAAAAAGCCAGAATGTGTTGCCATGTATCTCTCAAAAGCAACATGCATTTTATATCTTAAAAGACTAACATTTTAATTATGGCTTCAATATTAATGCACTTCTTTAGATACACAAAAATGGGCTTTTTACATTTTATATTTTTGCATAAGGCTCAGGCTTCAGCATTAAACAAATAAATTGTTAAATAAATTAAATGTCAAGCTTACTAAATTAGGTTTCGATTTGTTGTATAAACTCGTAAGTGGCAAGTAAAAAAACCTCTATAATTTCCACAATATGATAATAACCATTTAGGTTTTGGTCTTAGGCTTTGGGCAAGCTATAATTTTAAAGAGCACAAAATTACATAACAATTTACCAACTGAGACATTAAATTAAAGAAACACAAAAAGCCATGATTCTTTACCGTGACTGAACTTGGAAACCTTCAGATCACGTTGGGGAAAAAAAGGTATTTTGTTTGGGGATTTCAGGGAGATTTTTTTATTATTCTTTTTTGAGTTTGCATAGATGGGATTGTTTTGTTAGGAAATCCTGATGTTGGAATTTTGCCCTGAATGTAAGAATCAGTTGTACTTTCTTATTTTATGGATGAACCTTTTTTTCTTCTTCCTCAAGGGAAAAAAAAAAAAGCACCTTTTTATTTATTTCATCAAGCATGTATTAGATAGCATATATAAGTGTAAACCTGATTTTGAATAAATGAAATGGATACGAATAAAAAGGAACATTAGGACAGGGATGGTGCCCTTATGCACACCCCATACAGACCTCTTAGGAATTAGGTGAGGTCGACAGTAGACAGTGTAAGCTTAAAGTTATGGGGGTTTGAGGATGTTACAACAGTCAGGTAATGACCACTCTATTGCTGAAGTCGTATTTTCTGCAATCGAGTTTGGATCGGTTTACTTTAAGTTTGTATCTATTGTGTGGTATATTGAGACAACTGTGACTGAAATCTCTCTAGACTTTTTTTACGGCAGTTTGGATTAGGAGCTTTAAGTCTTTTCCCCACTGTTTTATATTAAACGCAGTTGGTGGGTCATCTTGATTTAATAAAGACTGGATTGGCGTAGTAAAACAATAATATACAACAAGCCATTGTTTATAAACAAAAAAACTCCAAAGCCCATATATCCATCACGAAAGTCAATCTGATGTAGTGGTTAAGACACCTGGCTCAAAACTGGGTGTTTGTGAGTTCTAGATTCACCCTCAGCATAAAGGCAGCTGCTGACTTTGGACTAATCATTCTTTTCTCATCTCTAGAAAGGAAGCCATGCAAATCAGTTTTGAAAACAGCAGGAACTAATCCATGCAATTGCCAGTAGTCAACAGTGACTGGAAGGAATATTATATACAATATATTATGTTTACAATATTGTATACATGCCAACACCCACACTATATAACAGTCTAATATGTGCACCAGATCAAATTGTAATTAATCGTGTTTTCTGGAAACATGCCTATTTAAATTACAAGTTAAGAAACTGTCAAAGACAGTCTTAAGATTAGGCAGAGTTTTAGCCATTAAGTCATGGTTATCTTAAACTGGTAGTGGAAGTGTGACGAAAGAAATTTATTGTGAAGACCTCTATTGCATGCTGGAGAATTCGGACTTGGGCTTTTTAGGCAGTATCCCAAATTGCATTGAGAGTTTCAGCTGTAGTTAAATGAGAGTGGCAACACTTCATGCATTTTATGCAGGCAAATGATGTTTAGGATTGTTATTTGGCTTGCAGGGTATAAATGCATTTGTAGAAATCATAAAATGTCCTCCTAATAATTCTATGTCTTTTCTCATGTCTATACACAGAAGGCCATGAAAACAAACAAAATAACCATCTTCTAATTATTCCAGTCATTTTACAAAGGCATTTCTGGCAGTCTGATATAGAACAGATTCTATAATAGAATGAGCACTGCTTTTCTGCATCCCTATTTTGATGCAAACTAGGTATTTGCAGGAAGATACTTAGAAAAGATTCTTGGAAGATCAAACATGATCAAAATGCAACAAATGGATAAGGCAATCTTATATGACTGCAACAATTTATTTTCATGTACTGTAGTCTGTCATTGGAGACGAGAATGAGGGATAGAAGCATTACATACCACTTACCACTGATGGACATTTGTCTGACATTCTTTTTTACCATAAAAAGCTCAAGGGCAGTGCCATTCAGGGATACACATTACTCAGAACATTTTTCTCCAGGCCATTTTGTTGAGCTAATCTAAAGGCTTGGAGGAGTTGCCTCTTTGTTACAAGTACTAAGATCTGAATTTTTGTGTGCCAATTGTCCTTTTCCAGCTGGCTTGCTGTTGTGTGTTTATTTATCAATGCCTTTAAATGCATTATTATCCTTATTTATACTGGTTATGTATTCATCTATTGTTGTTTATAAAAAGTGAAATACATTTTTTTTTTAAAATGTCATATTTTCTGCACTTCTTCTATATGCATTCTTCCTACCTTTTACAGTTACTGATTATAACTTTATCAATGCCAAAGGTGTTCAAGTGGTCTAATTAGCATTATTAGGCAGAGTTTACCAAGGTAATAAATCAATCAATAAAAATTCAATTTGGTGCTGATGCCAGGATGTGTTCGGTTATCTGACAATATATACAAACAAATAAAAATAGAAGATAAATTAGAAAAGTAAAGGAAAACTAAAAGTAAAGCAGAAAAAAAGTGATCAATCCTGCCAGCAACACAAAGAACAGATATAACCAATATCCAGCAAGGGGCTTCGACTACCCATGCCCTGTTCTAGAAAAACAGCATTCAGCCTCTGAATGCTATCAGAATGGAAGCCAGCCAGATCTCCAGTGGGTAGGAAACTATAACTGTGAAGATTAAATAGAACTATAATATTTATTAAACCTGAATAAGCAAAATACTCTTTTTCTGTTCCAAAAAGTATCGAATACTTCCACCATCCTCATCCCCCCCAGCTCATTAAGGTAAATGACATCCAATCCATTGGCTGTTGCTTCCAGCTCCTTCTCATCGAGTTAAATCATATGTCTTTTGACTGGTGCTCTAGTGTAATGTCATCCTCCCCAAATCCTAAAGGAAAACCCGCTAAATTTAGATTATGGAAACACATCTTTTCAGCCAATCTGGTATTGCAATCATCTGCATTTATTTAAAAAAAATGTCTCAGTATGTGAAGCTGCTACATTGGCTACATGTGTTTTAAGCTTTAGAACAATGCTCTTCAGTGTTACCATTAACTGCTGCAGGGGAAAATACAGATTGGTAATCAAGAAATAAAATATGTTTTGACTTCATTGACTATAGCTTTCCTTTAATAAGGGTTCTGCCAACTTTTCCTTTTTTTTGTGTGTGTACAAATGAGTATGTGATTTATAATGTGAGATGTCAGCAGGGAGCAATCACAATTTGATGCAAACAAAATCTACAGTGCAATCATGTTTTTCCACACAATGAACAATCCACAAAACTGGTGCTGATTGTTATTCCTTTTGTATCTTTTTCAGGAAAAGAAATAACAGCTGAAACCTTCATGGAGAAATTGGATAATGGTGCTTTGCTCTGTCAGCTAGCAGAGACTTTACAGGAGAAATTTAAAGAAAACTGCATTGAAATCAAGTTTGGGAAGGTAAACTTACCTTAATTTAGGAAAGTACATGTATGTAAGGAGTTTTGTTTATTTTTATGATTTCAACTTTTCCAGTGACAATAGCTAATGATTTATTTCAGCTGCTTTCTGCCATATGCAAAATTACTAATGCTGGCGAAAGCTGCTTTAGTCTGGTTATAATCTAATAGGAAATCATGACTCAGTGTTTAATCAATGGCTGTCTTCAATGTCATTTATTGGTGGAAAGTCAGAGTAAACATAAAATCAAATAAATGAGCATTTTAGAGATTATATGAATACTTGTCTCTATTACTCTTCCCCTTGTGGAATTGCATACCAGAAGTAATAAGGCAGGGAAGCTGAAGCAATCTATACAATTTAATTACAATTTTGGGTGGGGTATATAAAAGATGCAGTGATGTTTAGCTCTCTTTTTGAATATACTTTCACCTAGGATGGCCTGCTTTGAGAACTGTAATAATTTTGTAAGAGTATCTGGAGAAACCTTTCCAGTTCTATGGCCTGAGGTCTTTTAAAAGTAGAGATAATAAACATCAAACATAGGATCTTCCACAGGCAAAGCTGTATTTTGCTGCTAATCTGAGTTCCATCAGTATTTTTATGTATGATGCCAAACAATAGTTTATGACTTGTTCTGTAAGAAGTATCAGCTGGATGAAATGGGTACTGAGGTTGAAAGAGCAAAGAACAGGAGATGGTGTCACACAGAACTATGGTGGCTATTACAATTATTCACATTTGCTTTTCCCTGAAATGGTTAGCGCTGCCACATAAATTAAAATGGAGATGATTTGTTGCTGCTATATTATTTATGTTAGCACTTTAGAAAAATGATGTTTTTTTATCTCCTGCCTTTATTACCTTTATAAATAACTCAAGGCCACAAATGTACCTAATACTCCTCCCCCTTCATATTTTCCTCACAACAGCAACCCGCTAAAGGTGAGTTGGGCTGAAAGAGAGTGATTGACCCAAAAATCACCCTGCTGGCTTTCATGCTTAAGATTGAAAGTAGAACTCAATTTCCTGGTTTCTAGGCTGGTGCATTAACCATTTGATCAAATTGGTCTAGTGAATACGAGTTTTGGTTGTTGATTTATGCCACAATATGAAGGTATAAAATAACTGATACTTCTGTAGTTCCCTTCTTTCTTGAAGTTTTTTCCCCCCTTTTCTAAGCTAGTGTAGATGTCATGCAAATGAGAGCAGAAAACCTCACCCTAATGCTGTGCAAATGTGAGTGAGAGCGTGAGTGCAAGCATATTATTTCACATTCCATAGCTTAAGAATGAAAAGAAGTGGTAGCATAAAAGCTTTTTACCATTGCCAACATTTCCCAAGGCATGTTTCCCTTTTCATGGGTTCCTGGGTAGAAGCTTCAAGCTATAAACTCCACAACTGGAAAATGCAAGTCTTAGTACAAAAGAGCATTTGCCATATATGAGAATGCTGCTACATGGAATTTAACATACTAAAGGACTCTGTAATGCTCTTCCAAAGCATGAGATTCACTGCATTCATAATATACTGTATGTTCTACTGCTGAGCCATGTGGCTGCATAAGACTCATAATGGAGCTCATGTCCAGACCAGCTGCTTTCTTGAAGATGTGGTTGGCAGCTGGAAACTTTAAGACACTTCAGCTGCTATTAAAAGTGATAAAGCACTCTGTAGGTAGGTGCAGGCTGATTGTTTTTAAAAAGGAAACAGCTGCCAGAGGATCTGTGCGGGAGACAACAGCCAAACTGCAGCTGAGTGAGTGGGAGGCAGACAGCAGAGAAGAGGTTAGAAGGAAGGAAAGAGAAAAAGGGACGAAGAAGATTTTACCAATAAAGTAATTCCATGAACTGAAAGCTTATCAGTCACATTTTTATATCTCAACAGGGTGCATGTCTCCATCATAATTCATTGACAGTTATTGTCTTTGTTTCATTTCCCCAAATAAATTAAAACATTGCTTTTATATCTTAATGCATTCTTTTGTATAATGGGAGCATTCTGGTTTCTTTCTAGTGCCAAATCATGCCTCTCAAAGTAGAGCTTAAGAATTTATTACACCCTGAATCTCAAAGGGATTCCTTCTTTTTCAATAATGCAGAGATTGAGCAAGTGACTCATATTGAGACTTTGTTTAATTATATGGGAACAAGAAATACAAAATTTTATACAAGCCATCGCACATTAACCAAGCATGTTTTTTGCTTAGCCTCCTGTGTGGAATCCAAACCATAACAGATTAGCATGCTGTGTGAATGCAGAAAAATGAGTCAGCTGAGTACACATTATTAAGTGAAGGCAAGTAAAATGTGAAAAACAGAGTTCTACCTGGTTTTATGCAGTTATCCTTGATGCAACTTCTGTTATAAACCTACTCATTTGGTCTAAAAATTTAATAAATCCTAAAATCCTAAATCATTCTTCAGTTTATCTGCTAAATACAACCAATTTCGGTGTATTTATTTTGTACAATGACAATAAAGGCTATATATAAAAATCACACTACAAACCACATGTACATGTGAATATCAGTAGGGATAGACTGAAATCATCTGCAATTTAATCATATTTTTAATCCAAGATTAATTTCAAGTGTTACTTCAGTGGTGTAGTCACATAGCTTGATGGTTAAGAATGGTGGTGAATTAATATCCCTGAAATATTTTGAGGGCACTGAGTAGAGAAATTGTTTTAGGATGTTGTTCGGATGCCTCAGCCACACATCTCCTTAGGTAGCATTATTAGCATTATATTACTTCCGATAGGAACACAATGGTGAATAATCAATATACAAATGATTTTCTTTTGGGAGAGGTCATCTATGTGACTGAAGTGAGCTGTGGTGGCACAGTGGTTAGAATGCAGTATTGTAGGCTAACTCTGCATTCCACTGCCAGGAGTTCGATCCTGACCAGCTCAAGATTGACTCAGTCTTCCATCCTTCCAATGTTGCTTAAATGGGGACCCAGATTATTAGGGGTAATATGCTGACTCTGTAAACTGCTTAGAGAGGACTGTAAAGCACTATGAACCAATATATATCTAAATGCTATTTCTGGTGCTATTGCTAAAGTGATACTTGGCTTGGTTCATATTTTATAACAAGCCTGACAGAAAGTGTTTTAGCTTCAGAGTTTGAGAGGTAGGGGAAAAATTTAAATAACTATTATCCAAAAGGATGTTTATATAATGAAAGAAAGTTTCTCAACTCAACACAAATAAATATAAATTTGAGACAGTCTATGTTAATTATATTTCAGACTTAATACTGGTTACATTCCAACATCTCTTAAAGCAATATAATGAAAAATGTGTGCTGTCTTATGTTCACCTAAAAATAAATAGTATCATATTCTAATAGCAAAATGTAGGTTTGATGCTTTTTCCCTTGTCAGTTTTCTAGGTCTTTTTTCAGAAGCAAGATAGGAAAAAATGTAACAGGTAGATGTTTCTTTTCTTATCTTTATGTAAGTTGATTCCCTGTGCAGTATCCTAAAAAAAAGTGTCAGCAAAGATTAGATTTGCAGGGATCAAAATTGTGAAGTAGATAGATCAGAGGTTGGGGCCATTTTCTCATTTAGAACAAAATATTATCTCTGAAAAGTACAGTGGGCTTGTTGACACTAATATTTCATCTTCACACAATGACTCATTTGGAGTGACTAATGCTATGAGGATCCTTCAGTGTCAGTAAGATGAGCTCCATCTGGCACTTTGTGTGGTCCTACTAGGTTCTATCTCTTCTTACAAAGGGGGCGAAAAATATAGACTTCCTTTGCAACTTTCCTCTGTTACTGACAAGCCTTCAAAGGCCATGAGGGCACATCATTATTTTTATCTCAAAGTAATGGAATGCAACAAACTATTTTGGTCTTGTCAGAATCAATTTGAGCATGGCTCCTTCCATGATGTAAACCCATGAGAATAGTTTCCAGAAAGGCTGGATATGGTAAGCCTAAGACTATAAAGAATCCTATTGTGAAGAATCTGGGATGGCGTAGAGTTCACATTTGGTGCATGAAACTTGTGCAAGTCATGTAGTATACATGCATTTGTGCTGGGAAAACAGCCTGAATCTGTTTCTCTCGCTGGGCGTGATGAAATACTTTGCCAATAGAAAAGACACTGTATCTCTATTATATTTATGTCTGTTGCATAAATTATTTCCAGATTTTTTTAATTCTAAGTATTACATTGCCTTCCTCCACCCACTCCCATCTCAGCTCATTCCTTGATCAGGAAACATATGTCCTCAATTTTTATTATGACACATTCCTCATATTGCTGTATCTCATGCCACTTGTTGAAATTCTGTGCTGTTCACATACTTAATTTGCACATTTGAGCTTCCATATAGAATTCTACATTTGATGTATGTATACTATTATAATGATCATTATAATGTTAATTACAAGTAGTCTATGACTTACAACCACAACTGAGCTCTATTATGTCATTAATTGAGTCATTGTCTGTCATTGCATGGCCAGTCATTAAAATAAGCTAGGGCTTATTTTCAGAGTATGTCTTATTGTCAGAGAAACAAGGTATACAGTTTTCCTTGTGATTTTTTTTGTCTTGCTGCCTTGGTTTTTTTGTGCAATTACTTTAATTCTTATATTGGTTTTAAATATTGTAGATATTAATGGGGCATCATATGCACTAGCATAACAGGATTTGTACTGTTTGTATATATGTGTAAGGCATATACCGTATTTTTTGGAGTATAAGACGCACCCAGGTTTTGAAGAGGCAATTTTTTTTAAAAAAGTAGGTAGGTAGATAGGGGGATAGAGAGGGAGAGAAAGAGAGAAAAATACAGTAGGTAGGTAGGGAGAGAGAGGGAGTAGTTAGTTAGTTAGTTAGTTAGTTAGTTAGTTAGGTAGGTAGGTAGGTAGAGGGGGAGGGAGAGAGAAAGACAATAGGTAGGTAGGTAGGGAGACAGAGTGTAGTTAGGTAGGTAGGTAGATAAAGGGATAGGGAGAGAGAGCGAAATACAGTAGGTAGGTAAGTAGGGAGAGAGTGTGTGTAGATAGAGAAGTAGTTAGAGGGATAGAGAGAGAGAGAGAAATAGAGAGAGAGAGAGAAATACAGTAGGTAAGTAGGGAGAGAGAATTTGAATTTGAATTTTATTGAATTTTTATACCGCACCTTCTCCCCAGCGGGACTCAGGGCGGTGTACAGGCAAACAGTAAAAGTCAGTTAGTATGAAATTAATGATAAAAACAAGTAAAATGCTATTAAAAATGTATTAAACAGTACGCCTAATTTTCAAATTTTGATAAAAACCCTATCTAAAAGCAAGTTAAAAACTATGCAGAGAGTGTATAGATAGGTAGGAAGGTAGAGGGATAGAGAGAGAAAAATAGAGAGAGACATAGAAAGAGAGAGAGAGAAATACAGTAGATAGGTAGGGAGAGAGAGAGTAGGTAGGTAGGTAGGTAGGTGTTTCCAGGTGTATTTAGCCATGTGCTGGAGAAGGAAATCACTGACCACCTTTGGAACAAATCTTTATTTCTGCAGGCACAGTACTTGACCAACGTAATTCTCATTAATCACTCTAACTAAACAGCTTTCCAAAAGGGGGGAAAAACCCTTTTTGCACTGTGCAAACCTCCCCCAAACGGCCCGTGTTTCACTAAAATGGGCCCTTTTTTTCCAAATAAAAGGCATGACTAGTCTTGGGGGGGCTTGCAGAGTGCTCCGAGGGGGATCAAAAACGAGGAAAAACGGCCTCCATAAGGGTATGCGTACGGCCCTTTTGGTAAAGGGGCGGGGTTTTCAGGAGGCAAAAATGTGCTGTATTCGATATATAAGATGTTCAGCCTCTTTTTAGAGGAAAAAAGGTGCGTCTTATACTCCAGAAAATACGGAGTACGGTACAGAAAATACGGTATTGGAATATTTATACATGTTGCAGAGGTTAGTTCAGAGACTAGAAATGGACTGCCACCCTTTTTAAGTTTCTAGTCCTTTAAAAATATGTAAACAGACAACAAACTAAACAATTTTTGTTAAAATGCAATGAAAGAATGACACATAACTGATATGTACTGGCACAATCAGAATGACAAAAAGCATGTCATGTAAATGCATAATTTTAATTTTCCTCAAGAAAACATAATCATTAAAATCTGAGATTCAATAGCAGGCTGATTCCATGGGAACAGAGTGATCATTTCTGAAGATTGCAGTTCTCTTTTCTTACCTGCAGACTTGCCTCTGGGACACTATGTGGTATTTGCATTATGACCAAATTTATATTCCAGCAGATTTAAGAGAAAAGGAGATTCAGTGACAGCTATGTCAATAAATGCTACCTATTAGTAAATGGTGGGAACTATCCAGGTTATTGCTAATGATATACTTCTCCTCCAACAACAGGTTATTATTCTAGAAAGTGTGAGAGATTTTTTCTCTCTCTTTTTGAAGTAATTCATATTGCAGAAGTTCATTTTGTAATTTTTCTCCCAGTGTCTTGGATTTCATCTCCTTACTTTCCAGGCCATATTTTACTTCTCCTGACAGATAGTTAATCTGAGAATTTTGCAGCTGTACAAATAAATTTAAAGCACCAAGGCATGTGTGGTATGCATAGAGTCCTTATTACTTTGAAATCACTAAATAATCTCTATGTGTGCTCACATGTGTTTTGAAGAGTTAAACTCAAATAACATGTGCATTAGTAGTTATTGGAATAATATTCACGGCATTATTCCAACTGTACCCAAAGATGGATTACCTTTCTGGTATTATTACTAAGGAAAAAAACCTCTAGGTTCTGAAATGAAAGGATATACTGTAAACCAGAAGATGAAATGATTCTGTCTCTAGCTCTCAAAATAATTCTAACATGCAAACATTGTTATAGTCTTTTACATGAGCATTTTAGCTCAGTTTGTGATAAGATCTTGCCATTTATATCTGGGGACAGGTATAAAATTGGCATCAGATATCACATCCAGTTTAACAACAACAACAAAAAAGACTTCATGATATTGTTTTCCAGAATCTGAGTGTTAATAGCAGACCAGATAGAATAACATACATTTAATTTATTAACACAAACCTAGTAAAGGGCATTAAGACAATGAATGCAGTAGAAGATAATGGCTGGACAATATGCCAGTGGACCGGAACCAATAATGGTAGCAGTTCTTAATTTCACTTGTGAATTGCAGAATGAGTAGCTACAATTACGTACACTTTCCTCCTGCTACCAGTAATATCAACTCAAGTATTACTACTATTGTGCAAGGATAATGTCTTTCAGTTTCTCAAAAACTTTCTTTTTAGAATTAGGAGCAAATGTTTTTAATAATAATTTGAATTGGGAGAGTATAACATAGTGTCAACATGTGTTAATCCATCTGGACAGGATTATTTTCATAAGATTGTAAAGCTGCTTGCATTTTTATCTTGCCAAAAAGTTGCAGTCATGTTCCAGAGACTCTAAAAATCAGGGTATAATTTAGAACAAACAAAGGATTTTAAAAAAAATCTAAATAGTGAAGTGGGAATGCCATATCATATACTTCAGTGGTGGGTTTCTATTTTTTTACTAGTGGTTCACTCATACGCCTACTTGTGCACAAGCACAGAAGTGTCCGGGTGGGTGGGCGGAGCCTCCTGCCACCGCTACTACTAGTTCGCTCAATCCAGGTAGAACAGGGAGCAACCCATATCTGATATACCTAGACAAAGCCAAATTCCTGTCCCTTCCCTTGGTTTCATATAGTATGAGAAGAAATTTCTACTTTTTCCAAATTCATCCCTAATATTGTTGGATGTTTTCAGTGTCAAATGTAAGTCTCCTAAGGTTGAGACTGAGAGAGTTTGAGATTTTATAATCACCATGATTTGTTCTAGGTAATCTCTGGTCCATCATATATGAAATTTAAATTTTGCCTTAGAGTTGCTGCAAGATGATCTGGAAACAGGGAGTAGATTTTTGTTGTTGTCAGATCATTTCCTAATCTAGGTAAGAATGACTGCTCTCAGGTTATCTCTCTGGGATGATTTTGCTTCAGGCATCTCATGTATTCTGACAGATTCTGATGGTCATTTCAATTTCTCAGTAGCGTGTTAGGAAATATCAAGTTAGCTTTTGGCGCCACAGTATGATTATGGTCAAGCAGCTTCTCTCTGTATTTTGATCCTGATTAGATCATTGTATTACAAAGGAACACTGTGAGATAAAATGAGAGCAGCAAATCTCAGACTGCTGGTGGAGAAACACAAAGAATAAAATTCACCAAGCACATATCAAGCCACAAGAAATCCCAAATCAGGACTGGTACCTCTTTACACACATCACAACAGCGACCAGAATGGCCATTGCACAGCAGTGGAAAAATAACAACCCACCAACTGAAAGCTTAATCATATCTAAAATTTTCAGCTGTGCGGAATCAGATAAATTAACGTATATCTTAAAGCAGGGGTCCCCAACCCCCGGGCCGCGGACCGGTGCCGGTCCGTGGCTGGATGGGAGCCGGGCCGCAGGGCTAGAGAGGAGGAGGAGGGAGGAGGAGGCAGCCCCCTGAGCACAGCGCACGGGAGAACGCAGGCGCGGCTGTTCGCGCCGTTGGAGTGTGCCTCTTCCTCCACCCTCGTCGACGGAGGGATTCCTGGACGCCGCCGGACCGGCCACCGATTCCCTCCCCTGCTGGCATGCCGGCCACTCATTTTCTTCCAGGGACTGCGGAGGCTCTGCGGGCTGGGGAGGGAACTGGCGGGTTGCTCCGGCGGCGCACAGGAGTCCCTCCGTCGACGAGGGTGGAGGAAGAGCCCCCACCATCCTCCTGCGTTCTCCTGTGCGCTCTGCCCCCTCCCTCCTCCTCCTCTCCAGCCCGGCTCCTATCCAGCCACGGAGCCTGAACGAGCGAACGAGCGACCAAGCGTGGCAGGCGGGATGAGGAGGCTGGGGGCGGGGGGACGGGACGACGATGACGACGACAGATACACATAGAGAGACAGAGGGAGGGAGGGAGAGAAAGATAGACAGAGACACAGAAGGAGTGATTGAATGAATGCAAGACAGACAGACAGACAGACACACACACACACACACAGAGTGACAGAAATGGGCGGATGAAGGAGAGACACAAAGAGAGAAAGAAAGAAAAAAGTGGGAGAGAGAAAGACAGACAGAGAGAAAGAGACAGAAAGGAAAGAAAGAGACAGGAAAAGATACAGAAAGAGGGAAAGAGAAAGAAATAGAGAGAAAGGGAAAGAGAGAAAGAAAGAAATAGTGAGAGAAAAAAAGAGAGACAGAGACAAAGTAAGAGAAAGAGAGAGAGAGAAAGAAAGAAAGAAAGAACTTATGACCACAGTTGAGGCCAAAAGTTTGGTTGCTAACCAAGATCATTGTTAAGTGAGTTTCACATTTTCAAAGTTGGCCACGCCCACCCAGTCACATGACTGCTGAGCCCCTCAGCCGGTCCGCAGAATTTTCTTTAAAATGAAACCGGTCCCTGGGGAAAAAAAGGTTGGGGACCCCTGTCTTAAAGGACAAGTCAACCTCAATCTATGCCCAATCCTGGGAGAAATGGTACAGATGGTATGGTAAGAGAATGACGGATAACAAAGAAACTAACTAGATAGAATAATAGCGAAATAGATATAAGGAGTTATAAGACAATACTATATTTAAGACAATGTTATAGACTCAAATGTAAGCATCCAAATATGAATACAAACAACAATTGATGTTAAACTGGGACAAATATACTTCTTAAATCAGGGGAGTAGATATATCCCCGGTTTGTATCCTCCTACCCCCCCTTCTTTACCCTTGTACGTCCTCTCCAATACCCCTACCTTATGCTTGTTAAATGTTTATTTTTTATATATATACTAATAAAGATTATTTAAAAAAAAAAAAAATTCACCAAGCACAGATTCAAGCTAAAGTTTGGGCCTAAACAGTGGTGAAGTATCTCTACTTCTGTTTTCTTATTGCTTTGCTGGGCTGTCAGTTGGTAGTCTTGTTTACAGTTGCTAATTTTTCACTAGGGAGAAATGAGACAGGTAAACATCCTGACTGGTTACCACAACCACTTTGTTACCAAATAGCTCCAAGTCACCAAAACATTGACTTCTTGTGGATGGATCTGGTGGAGGCAATGTGTAAACATGTTGTCTTGGATTATTTTTAGTTTATGAGGGACTGGGCAGAATGCTTTCCAGCATGATCCTCATTATTTGTGTTCTGGACATTTGTTCCTTCTGTCTCCTTTGGATAGCAGGTGGAAGCATATTTGTCTAACTAAAGAAAATTGACAATACCACTTTGTGGGAGGGTTTAGGGTGAGAAGAGGGTGTGCTATGCCCATTTCAACAAGAAACCCTCCCTGAATCATAAATGTTTTAGTTATTATAAACTGCTGTGAGTCTGCAGTTGATTAGGCAGTATGTAAATAGAAGTAATAAATAAATACATTCTGTATTCAGTAACTAATACCAAAAAGTTCACAAACCCTGATACTGGGGGATATGTTGTTTTGTGGCAAACAAAATAAGTCATATATACATAGGCACCCCCTCTCCAAATATATGTATTAGTTCTGAGGTTTAAATCTTAAGCATTTTTTTTTCTTTCAAGCAGAGGTAGTCTACTTAACAACAGTTTGTTTAGTGATCGTTTGAAGTCACAACGGCATGGGGGGAAAAGTGACTTATGACTATTTTTCACACTTATGACCATTGCAGCATCCTCATGGTCACATGATTTACATGTGGATACTCGACAATTGGTTCATATTTATGATGGTTGCAGTGTCCCAGGATCATGGGTTCGTCTTTTGAAACCTTTGGACAAGTAGGCAATGGGGAATCCAGATTCACTACTTTAAGAACTGCAGTGATTCACTTAACAAATGTAGCAAGAAAAGTCATACAATGGGGCAAAACTCACTTAATAAAGAATTTATGTTGGACTCAATTGTGGTCATAAATCGAAACCTACCTGTAAATGGATCTTGAATTATTCTTTTTGCAATCTTTGAGAATAGGACTTAACTTAATAGCTGAAGTTTCTTCTATTTCTCTCTATAAATACATGCTTATGAAAGTAATGTATATGTGATGGAAAGTACACACACACACAGTGTATGTGTGTGTGTGTGTGTGTGTGTGGCACATTTTTGTTAAGGAAAAAAAATCTAAACTGATTTCAGTGAAATTCAGCAAAAGAAGAAAAGTTAGGTAGTATGCAGAATTTTGTATGTGTTTCTACACTTTTGTCTGTGCAATATTTCTGGAGGGGTCATAGTAAACTCATGAATATATTTCCATGAAGAACATATGGAAATCTAACTGTTACTTGGAATGATTTCAATCCTTGGGGAACAAAGCAACTAGATGAAATTATATATACAGAACTTTGAGGAAGGGTTAGAATAGCAGATAGGAAGGAACACTGATACTTTGAAGTAATTAAGCAGAAGAGCATGTGCATAGAAACAGGGACATAAGTCAACAGTGGAAACCATCTAATTGAAATAAAATACTTGCGTTTAATAAGGCTGTTTTGCGTGATTCCTAAATTGTAGATATTTCTTGAAAGGCTGTCATTTTAATAAAGCTAACAAGTTATTAATCTGGAGATTCCATTTCAGATCCATTCTGAGCCATGAATGCTCACTTAGTAAATTTGAGCTGGTCACTTTCTCTCAATCCAAACACTTTGCTTTTTTGGAGGAGAAACTTTAAAAAGAGCTACCGTATTTTTCGGAGTATAAGATGCACTGTAGTATAAGACACATCCAGGTTTTGAAGAGGCAATTTTTTAAAAAAAGTAGGTAGGTAGATAGAGGGATAGAGAGGGAGAGAAAGAGAAAGAAATACAGTAGGTAGGTAGGGAGAGAGAGAGTAGGGAGGGAGGGAGAGAGAGAAATACAGTAGGTAGGTAGGGAGACAGAGTGTGTAGTAAGGTAGGTAGGTAGATAAAGGGATAGGGAAAGAGAGAGAAATACAGTAGGTAGGTAAGTAGGGAGTGTGTATAGATAGATAAGTAGGTAGAGGAATAGAGAGAGAGAAATAGAGAGAGAGAAATAGAGAGAGAGAGACAGAGAAATACAGTAGATAGGTAGGTAGGGAGAGAGAGAGTAGGTAGGTAGGTAGGTAGATAGGTAGGTAGGTAGATGTTTCCAGGTGTATTTACCCATGTGCTGGAGAAGGAAATCACTGGCCACATTTGGAACAAATCTCTGTTTCTGCAGGCACAGTACTTGACCAACATAATTCTCATCAATCACTCTAACTAAACAGCTTTCTGAAAGGGGAAAAAGGCCCTTTTTACACTGTGGAAACCTGTGCGAAAATGGGCCCTTTTTTCATATAAAAGGCATGAATAGCCCTGGGGGGGGCTTGCAGAGTGCTCTGAGAGACAAAAACGTTTGTTTTGTGAAAACGGGCCATTTTTTGGTCAAAAAATAGTATTAATAGCCTTATGGAGCCTTATAGAATGCTGCTGGGGTCGGGGGGGGGGGGAAACGCCCTGTTTTTTGCTCATTTCTGCCCTCCCCAGTCCCCAGGAGTTCTCTGGAAGCCTCCATAAGGGGTTTCAGGAGGCAAAAAAATGCTGTATTCAATGTATAAGATGCACCCAGATTTTCAGCCTCTTTTTAGAGGAAAAAAGGTGTGTCTTATACTCCAAAAAATACAGTAATAATGAACATTGCCTTTTGCCTCTAGTAGAAAGGCAGGAGCCAGAAGTCGGCCAACCAAAAATGCTTTAAAAAAGCCATATAGGTAGTCCTTGACCTATGATTACAATTGAGCCCAACATTTTTGTTGCTAAATGAAACATTTGTTAAATGAATTTTCCCCATTTTATGACCTTTTGTGCCACAGTTGCTAATGAATCACTGTAGTTGTTTAGTTAGTAACATGGCTGAGTGACTCTGGCCCCCACATTAACTTTGCTTGTCAGAAGGTCACAAGAGGTGATCACACTGCAACCATCACAGCAATAGCAATAGCTCTTAGATATATACCACTTCATAGTGCTTTCCAGCCTTCTCTAAGCAGTTTACAGAGTCAGAATATTGCCCCCAACAATCTGGGTCATCATTTTACCTACCTCGGAAGGATTGAAGGTGAATCAAGCTTGAGCTTGGTGAGATTCGATCTGCCAAACTGCAGGCAGCTGGTGATCAGCAGAAGTAGCCTGCAGTACTGCACTCTAACCCCTGTGCCACTGCGACTCATCATAAATATGAGTCAGTTGCCAGGTGATTATGGGGACACTGCAACAGTTGCAAGTATGAATAAACAGTCATAAATCACTTTTTTCAGTGCTGTTGTAACTTTGAACGGACACTGAATGAACTGTTGTAAGTTGAAGACTACCTGTGTTATGCCACTTGATTAAGTAGCTCAAAGAGCAAAGGTTAATTCAAAGGGGCGTCTGTTTCAATGTCACTTTTAACAATACCATACATTTGTTTAGTTTGTTCCAGGACATGAGGGATAAGATGGTGCAGTGCAGTGGCCAAACAAATGCCATGGCTATTAAGCAAACCAATGATGTGCTATGGGTGCAATTTTGCACAAAAAAACCACAAAAAACCCCATAACCAAAAGTAAATGACGGCATTCAGCAAAACCATTGTAAAACAGTAATAAGATTGTGGGATGCTGCAAACTGCTGTAAATGTAGCTCAATTGCTGAGTACTTGAAGTGTGGTCATGTGACCAGGAGGAGAACAATCAGAACTTTGAATCTGGTTCATATCATGTTTTTCCAAAAATAAGACCCAACCAGAAAAGAAGCCCTAACATGATTTTTCAGGATGCTTGTAATATAAGCCCTACCCTCAAATAAGCCCCATTAAGATCGTCAGCTGCATAGACACATTTAGTATTGCATTTCCCTGAAAATAAGACCTAACTGAAAAATAAGCCCTAATGAGTCCTTTGGAGCAAAAATTAATATAAGAGCAGTCTTAATTTTGGGAAAACATGGTAATTACCCCTGGTAATTATATCTATTATAACTGAACAGTCACAAGTTGAGAACTACATGTAACTTTCTGTACAATCTTTCTACAGTATGAGTAATTTGGCCAGCCAAAAAAATGTGAAAAAGTGCTAGGGAAACTTTTAACGAGTAGTCAATAAGATGTGAAGATCTTCTTTTCACAAGTAGGCAGTGCTATTGCAAACAATTTGAATTCCAACACTGGACAGGCAGTCACTATCAAGATCATCTATAAGTATAACCTCAGATTTTCTTTAAAAAAAATCCAGAGTTTCATCATTTCATTTTCATTTATTGAAGAAAAAGAATAGAAAAAAGTTTATGAGATCTTGCCCAAACTTGACTTATGGACAGGAATGTTTACCTTCTCACTCCGCGAACCTCATTAAGATTATTATAATAGGAGGAAACAGCAATCAGTGGTTCCAATGTAGGAGGTGATAGATTAAAATGAACAAGATTGCTGATAAGGATGGAGGAGTAACGGGGGAATTTTCCCTAGTAATCCTTACTAAAATGGTTGATTTGCTGCAAAACAGGAATCCGTTCCCATGATGCAGCTGATAACAGATCACCTACAGGCAAGTTAAATATAACCATGGATGTGCAAACTTTTCATTTGCATTCAGATGTGTTATTTTGAGCATGAAACAGGCTGCCTTGGTGTGTGTGTGTATGTGTGTGTGTGTTTTGAACTCAATCTATTTGGTATTCAGATCAGGAGTTGCCTTCAGAACAAGATGTTTTATAAAGTTTCACAATGAAATGTTTTGCACTTCTGTAGCTGCAACTACAAGGCTGAATGTCGGCTGAACAAACAAGGTTCATCTGTGATCCAGCAGCAAATTGTCCATATGAAACGTGAGACGTAAAATACTGTAGCACCAGTATAGGATTCCATATTTTAAATGCCAAAGAGTTCACTTGGGCAAGTCATCTAAGATTTCAATGTCCATAAGGAGAAACAGGCTACAGGACAATGCATTTCTCAATATACCATTGTCCTTTGCAACTTAATCTATCCATCTCTTGTTCTTTCTTTGCTGCTAGACCAGGGGAGTGAAATTCAAGGCTCACGAGCTGGATCTGGCCCACAGGGTGCTTAGATCTGGCCCATGGGGCTGCCCTGAAAGCAGAAAATGACTGCCCCATGGTACCTCTGCCAGTGAACACATGCATGCCCCCCACCCCAGCTCCATTTCTGCTGGCAGAGGGCTGCAGAAGGCCATCACAGCTGAAAACAGGGCCTGTGAGGGCTGCATGGAGCCCCTCGAGCTCTGTTTTTACTGGCAGATGGCTAGCAAAACAAACTAAAAACAAAACTAAAGGAGAAATGTTTCTCCTTTTGCATTTGAGCATCCAAGAAGGGACAGGAAAGGAGAAAGGGAAATGGGAAAGAGAAAGAGAAAGAGAAAGAGAAAGAAAAAGAAGAAAATATGGGAAGGGAGCAAGGAAGGAAAAATAAGGAAAAAGGGGAAGGAAGAAGAAAGGAAAATGAAGAGGGAAGGAAAAAGAAGGGAAGGAAGGAAGGTTATAATGGGAATGAGGGAGGGTCTGAGGGAAGTGATGCCATAGCACTTGGTCACCACAGGTGCTCCTGGCACAAGTGACATCAGACTGGCCACACCCACATTGGGCACACTCACTCTGGCCATGCCTTTCCCACGCATCCAGGTGCCCCAAGGTCAAACACAACCCTGATGTGGCCCTCAATAAAATCAAGTTTGACATCCCTGTGCTACACAATATCATTTAAGCCAGGGGTCTCCAACCCCCGGGCCGCGGACCGGTGCCGGTCCGTGGCTGGGTGGGAGCCGGGCTGCAGGGCTGGAGAGGAGGAGGGAGGGAGGAGGGGGCAGCCCCCTGAGCAGAGCGTGCGGGAGAACGCAGGCGCGGCTGTTCGCGCCGTTGGAGTGTGGCTCTTCCTCCTCCCTCGTTGACGGAGGGACTCCGATTCTCTCCCCTGCTGGCATGCCAGCCACTCGTTTTCTTCCAGGGGCTGCGGAGGCTCCGCGGACGGGGGAGGGAACTGGCGGGCGTAGAGTGGTTGCTCCGGCGGTGCACAGGAGTTCCTCCGTCGACGAGGGTGGAGGAAGAGTCCCCACCATCCTCCTGCGTTCTCCCGCGCGCTCTGCCCAATGGGCTGCCCCCTCCTCCCACCTCCTCCTCTCCAGCCCTGCAGCCCGGCTCCTACCCAGCCACGGACCTGAACGAGCGAACGAGTGACCAAGCACGGCGTTCTGGCTGAGGAGGCTGGGGGGGGGGGGGACGACGACAGACACACATAGAGAGATAGAGAGAGGGAGGGAGGGAGAGAAAGATAGACAGAGAGAGAGAAAGAGACAGAAAGGAAAGAAAGACAGAAAAAGATACAGAAAGAGAGAAAGAGAGAGAAAGAAAAAGAGAGAGAAAGAGGGAAAGAGAAAAAGAAAGAAAAAGAAATAAAGAGAGAAAGGGAAAGAGAGAAAGAAAGAAATAGCGAGAGAAAGAAAGAGAGACAGACAAAGAAAAAGAAAGAGAGAGAGAGATAGAGAGAAAGAAAGAAAGAAAGAAAGAAAGAAAAAGAAAGAAAGAAAGAAAGAAAGAAAGAAAGAAAGAAAGAAAGAAAGAAAGAACTTATGACCACAGTTGAGGCCAAAAGTTTGGTTGCTAACCAAGATCATTGTTAAGTGAGTTTCACATTTTCCAAGTTGGCCACGCCCACCCAGTCACATGACTGCTGAGCCACTCAGCTGGTCCGCAGAATTTTCTTTAAAATGAAATCGGTCCCTGGTGAAAAAAAGGTTGGGGACCCCTGATTTAAGCCACAGGACAGCAATTGTTCCAGTATTCCACTGAGTGAATAAAACTGACTAAACTGCCTTGGTGATGAGTAAAATGACCCTTAGCTACAAATTAAGTTTTTCACTACTGGTAATCATCTCCAGACTCATTTTATTTTTCTACAGATATGTGGATAAGGTTCCTCCCCTTAATGATAAATTTGCTTGGTTTTGTGTTTACTTGATTTTTTACTACAGTTGAATCATTTTTAGAGTAGAATTACCTGTTCTGCATTAAGGAAAAGGAAATACCATGTATTATTTTAATTATAGAAAGCAGATGATGCCATTCTGGCTTGACTGGAGACATGATAATATATCACTGTCATGTTAGTCTTAAGTACTTTAAAATTGCCCAATAACTTTCTAATAGCTTAGAGGGTTGTAATGAGAGACTGTGAGCATAAGGAGCCTAGATTATTCATGGTGTCACAGCTCTGAACATAAACGTATGTCTAGGTTTACTTTTATAGAAATTCCTAAGAAATTATACTTAAAATTAAGTGGTTAATGGACCAAGACAGAACTAAGTAACTACATCAGTTCTGAAGAGCCAGTAAGATTTTTAAATTGAAAATCATGAAGTTATCCAGTATTTTATCTGTGTGATGCATTCTTCATTCTCCAGATTTTATTTTTATTCTTAGAATACCGTACATTGTAAAAAAGATCTTAGGCAGACAGATTGTGTTTGTTCCTTCTGAGGAATATTGATCTCCTTTAACTACCTGAAATTTCTGTAATGAATTTTAAGCCTGAAACAAAATGCTTCACAAATGTATTTGATGTAATGGGTTGATTTATTTGCACCTCACTCTACAAAGAAGCTTCTTGGTGCCTTTGGCTATTATGCCCGGGAAAAATGAAAAACAAAACAAAACAAACATTATTACCAATTTTATCATGTTCAGAGCCAGGCACATGCAGACAACATATGTTGTATCAGTAGGCAATGATCTTCTTTACTATTGAGTCTCAAAGTGATTGACTGCATTTTATCACTTTTAATCGGTTAGATACAGGGTAATATGTTAGGTTAGGTAGTCTGGGGTTCAGGATTCCAGATTTAGAGCAGAAGAGGATTTATTCAACCAATTAATTTAAAAGTGGATAATTCTAAACGTTTTACCTACAACTTATTTCTTTTGAGACCTGTTCAGTTTTTGGGTTTGAAATTCAGTAAAATAAGACTTGGTTAGATGTCAGAACACTGAATAATGTTAAAGCTACATTGTCATGACTAGGGAGCGAAAACATTTAAAAGGAAGGCTGGAGAAAACCACTGCAGGAAAAACTGTGTGACTGTAGCCATGTTATCTCCTTGAGGCATCTTTGCCTTCTAAAATGTATTATGCAATTAAGATTAAAAAAATGAATAACCAATTAACAATTAAAGCTGTGAGAAAAAATGTGGCCCCTCAGCCACGAAGCTTTCTGGGTTAGTTGAAGCCAATCTCTTAGTTCTATGATGGTGAACCTATGGCATGTGTGCCAGTGGTGGTACGCAGAGCCCTCTCTGTGGGCATGCAAGTTGTCACCCCAGCTCAGCTCTGCCACGCATGTACAGATGCCTCCCACCAACCAGCCGGTCTTTGTGTCTCTGCCGTGTATACATGGTGGCAGGGCACACGTGGGGGGGGGGGCACACATGCATGCGCTTTAGGCACTCGGTCAGGAAAAGGTTATCCATCACTGTCTTAGGTTAACCCACCTCACATGATTCTGAAGACAAAATGGACAGGGACTATATTAACACTGCTTTCAGTGCTGAAGGAGTGGTACAATACTTTGGGGGAAAAATAACAATAACCAACAGTAAAACAAGTGTAGATTATGTGTCTATGAATATGCTGATTTCTCAATGCTTTGTTTTCTTGTCTTTTTATACTATGCTTATCATTTTACACAGAATCATCATATTTCCCAGAGAAGAAATCATGGATGTAATATAGGGACTTCCTGAATGTTTGACTCCAGTCATATCAGTTTTACTATTCTAAAAAAAGAGCTAAGAACTTACCTAAATAAATAATATAAGAGCAAGGGTCTGAAGTGCATTTATGTATTTGTTTTTGTAAGTATCTCAGCTTTCTTATCAAAAAGGTGCACAAAAAAAGCCGTGTCTCAGAATTTCATTTAGTTAAGGTTGGTTTTGGAAATTTGGCTCCCTCTGTTAACATCATGGAGCCATTAAAGGGAGGGAGAAAAAACCCAGAGACCTATCCAGCTTTGTATTCCCCAGATCTTAGAAGCTTCTTTGTGGTCCCTGATTGGAAGAATTACAGAAAAAAAATTAAGCTTTATTACAGAAGAGGAAGAGAAATGAAATGTTTTAGAATAATGTCAACTTAAATTTCAGACAAATCAAGACTGAAATTCCCAGTGAACGTTTTGAGTGACAGCATCAACTTCTCTGAATATCTGGCAATTTCATAAATGTCAGCAAAACCTATCTATCTTGTCTATCTACACATAGGCACATGCATACATGCACTTTTATATTATCTGAATTGCTGTCCTGGGGTTGCCAGCTGGCCCCTAAAAGGTAAAGCACCATTTGGAACTAATTTTGCAGGAGAGTGGGGGACTGGAGGTAATTTGTGGACAACTGCCTACCATGAGAATATCCATTAAGAAATAAGGCGAAACCAAAGAAGATAAGTTGAATATGGCAACACATTCCATGTGCTCCCAACTGCTGCTGGGAATCTGCACAGAGTTTTTATTATTATTAATCAGATTTTACTGTCTGCAATTTTAATAAGTGAGAGTCAAAGGTTCATTCTTTGGAAAGTATGGTTGTAGTTTACAAGATTGGAGTAATGGATTAATTGATGGTAGTTCTCTACAATGTACATCTAAAGAATCTTTTAAAGTTAATAGAATGTTGCTAAAATAGTTTCTATCAACTTTAAAAACTCACTTTTACAATGTGGGATTTCTTTAAAAAAATAGTATTTCTAACTTTGTTTATCACCTATTATCTTCTATCACCATTCAATATAATGGTATAATTTTATAAAACATCTAATTTTACAAAAAAAAAACACCTCCTGGTGCAAGCCATCATATATTAAGAATTGACCAAAGGTATTAGCTAATTATTAGTACTGGTAATCTTCCAGAACTTGTTTAATGATTCCAGAATTCATAAAGTTATATATTCTAGTATCTAAGATTGCTTGTATTTTAGGAATGTATGATTCTAAAAGGACACAACAGAGGAATATATTAGAGACAGAGATATATCTTTCTCCTCTTTTTAAACATTAACTCTTGGATTCAAACAACATATAATGGGAATTCATAGCCAAAAGAGAAATATTTTTTTTTTTGTAAAGTAATTTTTATTGGTTTTAGAATTTTATAAGGATAAGGCTATATAGGGTTAAAATAGAAATTTTTTAGAGCTTTCATGTCAGAGATGGTGGTCATTTCCGATGTTACATATAAAAAGAATTTCAATAAACAGTAAAAAAAAATTACATACATATTGTATCTTGATTCCATGCATTCAATCATTTGTTTTGTTAACATCTAATACGGAATTACAGTTACATAAAAAAGAAAAAATCACTTTAATGATCAGAGTCTCTTACTTTAATTCTTTTCTTCCCTCCCGCCAGTGGGCGAGCCACACCGCCTCCCGCTCCGTCATCTTAGTCTACCAGGATAAGGGTTATTTTTTAAGAGAAGCTTCCGCCTCTGCATTTATTTTAAATTTTATTCTATCCCCTTCCCGAAACAGCAACATTCCTTCAGGCAGTAACCATTTTGAGCACCCTCCTTTTTTGCACATTTTTTTAAAGAGGAGAAATACTTCTCGGGTTTTCCCAGGGGTCTGCTTCAAGCTGGCAACTTCTTTTAACTGATGCAACAAAAGCCTCTCTCTCTGTGCTCCCAGGATCCCGTCCCTTGTTAGCCCTCTCATCAATTTTTTATCTATCTCTCTGGATGTATCATTTGTTCTGGCATATGTTAAAATTGTAAATTCTTTACTTTTTTTGGTACATTCTGCTAAAGTTATTTTTGTTAAATCTTTTAAGTTATCTGAGTCAAAAGCATTATGAAACCTCAAAAAGCAAATTCTATTTTCAAAATCAATTCTAGTCATATGACCAGCCCTGTCTGTAAAAATTTTTTTGTTCCCTTCTCTCTTCATTCACCTCGAACGTCCTACCCTCCAACTCATCAATTTTTTGTTTGTCATTTGTCCTTGTTCTTTGTGTCTCCAATAATTCCAGTCTTGTGCTTGTCATATCTTTCCGAATCTGCTTTATTTCTTGCAATATTCTTTGGAACATTCCCTGTATTTTTGTAGAAGCAGCGGTGGAGATGTTTTTCCCATTCGGAGGCTTTCTTGTTGTCATGATTTTTATTGTTAAAGATGGCGACTGGTGGGTGAATAGTCTTGTGAGCTCCAAGGGAGGGAGAAATTCTTTTAAGTTCCAAACAGATGTTATATAAACTCCAGAGAGGCAATTGAAAGATCCAGTCCAAGAAAGAGGGGTACAATGGGAGAGACACTGAGAGTCACTTGAGTTAACTGTAGATGTAAATTCCTTGATCTTGTAGTGTTGAAGAAATGTTGGGAAGCATTTTGAAACGCTGCTTTTTTTCCGAGGGGGGATTTTCTGCAAATTCCCCCCTCTATTTTCCCTTTTCAAAGGTTGAAAGCATATAAAAACACTTACAGTCCTCATTAAACATTGGTGTGATCCTCCAGCTCCAGCACTTCTGCCCGTTTGTAAAAAGTCTGTGGTTCCGACATTCCTTTGGCGAGAGGGCGTTTTCCCCCCGCGATCTGCTCTCCTGCTCCTGGGGCGAAGCGGGAACGCCCCCCCGACCGCCGTTGGGGTGGGGGTTGCACCGCCGGCTGCCCTTATGGGGGGGCTCCCTACAAGAGCCCCCCGGCCCCCGAAGGCACCGGCTGAAGAAGCCAAGCGGCGGAGGTGTCCAAGGCACCTCTGTCGCGTCCGGAAGGCGGAAGCGAAGAAGAGAAATATTTCTTAACCCTTGGTTATTTAACTATTGAAAACTTAAACTCGGGGTGATAATGATCCAGTATTGAAAAGAAGAATTGCTTATATTTAGAAGGGGGCTTTACCTTGATTAATTGAACATGGTATTTTGGAATAAAGCAGTACTACTGTACCTTTTAAATTACAGATCAAAATGGTCATGCCAACTTGAATCAAACATTATCAGAGTCCCATTTCCATTAATATTCTTATGATCAGAGGCTACTTGCATTAAGTCAGTCTCTGAAAGAATCAAGGCAGATAAACTTGATATTTCAAGTTGAGATATCATCTCAAGTAGGATTAGAAGTGATCCGAATGGAAGCAATATTTTTAAGATGGAGTTGTAGCAATTTTCAGCAGATCTCATTAAAGACAGTATAGACAAATGCATAGAAAATAAAGCCACTGGTAGTAACTGGTCATTATAAATGAATCATTACATGGAAATAACCTTGTGCCATGTCTTGCACTTGGGCTTCACAGTAAATGTCTCTTTAAGAATACAGATAGGAGAAACCTTTTGGCCCAGTCCAGTGTGATCTTTTTGATGCTGAATTTGTCAATGCAACAATATGAGTTGAAAGGAAAAAAACAGAACCAGTTTGAGTCTCTCTCTCCTTCCTTCCTTCCTTCCTTCCTTCCTTCCTTCCTTCCTTCCTTCCTTCCTTCCTTCCTTCCTTCCTTCCCTTGGGGAAAATGAGAATGAATAAGGAATGATGTCCCCTCACTTTTGCTGCAAAACATAGTAGTTAAACTGTAATTCCATTCCAAACACCATTAAATGCAGTGTAGTTTCTGTTTTTTCCTTTTTCCACATTAATTTTACTTCCAAAATATTTTTCTTTTTTTCCCATTTTCCTTCCAGTGAATCAGCAGTTTATAAGAAACTCTGTTTTCAAATCACTGTTTAGCTTGATAGTCAAGCTTGAGTTAATCAGAATGAAATGACAAGCAGCGACTTCTTCTTTCCCTAACAAAAATCTATCCATGCATCCATGCATCCAATCCTGCCATTAAAACCATAGAAATAGTACCAGGTTACCCAATTCTAGAGATATTTAAGTATATTTAGGTAGTGTTGTTTACACATGTATATAGTTCAACCTTTCGATGATAAATGATGTAGATTATTGCAAAAACAGGTTTCATAAGATATGTATCAAATATGTCTATGTATCAAATAGGTCTGACCTAAGTGTAGTACATAAAATTATCTACTACAATGTTCTACCTGTCAATGACTACTTCAGCTTCAACCACAACAATACATGAGCACACAATAGATACAAACTTAAGGTAAACCATACCAAAATCAATTATATAAAATACGACAAAGTGGTCAATGCCTGGAATGCATTACCTGACTCAGTGGTTTCTTCCTCAAACCTCCAAACTTTAACCTTAGACTGTCTACTGTTGACCTCACCACATTCCTAAGAGGTCTGTAAGAGGAGTGTGTAAGCACAGCAGCGTGCCTATTATTTTTGTCCTAACAACTCCATTTATTCGAATCCATTTATTCATATTCGTTTGAGGTCATTCAAGTACCACATGCCAGACATGAAAATGAAAAATGGTTTCTGCTAACACATCTGACTTGTATAAAGTAGATGCACTGAAGAAAGATAATTTTACAATAGAGCATTGTAAGATTGGGGAGGAGGCATAAGATTTTATTTCAATAGCCCATAGTGCATAAAATGCCTGTGTATATTTGTTAAATCTGTTTCTGAGTTTCCACTATTGGTGTGTAAGGTGACAAATACAAAGACAATAAAGTGCAATCAAAGAGCAGTAAAAAGGGGGGAAAACATATGAAAGACAAAGCAGAATGTGAAATGATATAAGTAATTGTAATTGTAGCAAAGTCTGCACTTTACAGCCATTCCAGTGCATTAAGTTTGCCGCCAAAGACCTATCTGAACAAATGCATGTTTACCTTTTGGTGGAGAGTTATTTGGGATGGTTAGAAAATCACCCCGCCTCCAGAAATTCCTTCTAGAATAGCCACAAAGAGACTCATTTCAATTTCTGCCAAATGTGCTTCAGAAGTTGGTAGAACAAAATGAAAGGTTTTCTTGAAGATATTAAAACTCAGAACAGACTCACCTGGAGAAATGTGTTTAAAAAACCAGATATAAAGTTATGCACAATTTTATAGAGCATGAACAGCACTTTGAATTACTCCTGAAAATAACTAGTACATGAGGTAACTGCTGCCACACTAGGGTTGTATGTTCTCTATAACCAAATCTTGTTGATTAAGAGTCTGGCTGTAGCATTTTACTATTGGTAGCTATCAAGCATTCTTCGAAAACATTGACACATAAAACAGGATCCAAAGAAGATGTGGTTATGTTTTTGTCTGGCTTGGTCTGAACATATGATCTGAACTTATGGTTATTACATCCATGCAAAGCAAAGAATGCTGTCACAAAGAGGAGGGAGTCAAGCTATTCTCCAAAGCACCTGAGGGTAGGACAAGAAGCAGTGGGTAGAAGCTAATCACGGAGAGAAGCAAGTTAGAACTAAGGAGAAATTTCCTGACAGAACAGTTAATCAGTGGAACAACTTGCCTCCAGAAGTTGTGAATGCTCCAACACTGGAAGTTTTTAAGAAGAGTTGGACAACCATATATTTGAAATGGGGTAGGGTTTCCTGCCTGAGCAGAGGGTTGGACTAGAAGACCCCCAAGGTCCCTTCCAACTCTGTTATTCTATACTATTCTGTTCTGTTCTGTTCTGCTCTGCTCTGCTCTGCTCTGCTCTGCTGTGCTCCTATTCTGCTCCGTTCTATTCCGTTCCATTACGTTCCATTCCATTCTATTCTAGATTCATTTACTCCCACAGATTGATTTGGGCCATGGAGTTGAAGGAAAGCTATTCTACCCTGTTTCCTTGAAAATAAGACCTCCCTGGATAATAAGCCTAATTGGGCTATTTTAGCGCATGCGCTAAAATAAGCCCTCCCCCCAAAATAAGTCCTCCCCGAAAATATTGCAAAACAGCAGCAGCCATGAGGTGACCACACTCATCGCCTCCTGAACCTTAAAAATAATAAGACCTCCCCGAAAATAAGGCCAAGTGCTTATTTCGGGGCTCAAAAGAAAATAAGACCTTGTCTTATTTTCAGGGAAACATGGTAGTTCATACTGGGTTTGTGGGAAAAAGCTGAGAATGACTCTGAAGTAGACCAAAGTAAAGCAACAAGACCACTTTACTTTGAAATTAGAGGACTGCATTGTTGTGCAAAGTACCAGCGAGGGCAAAGTATCTGTCTGCTCCCACAGAGAGGGCCTCCTCAGGGTGCCGTCTGCCGGTCAATATGCAAAGTACCTGTCCGCTCCCACAGAGAGGGCCTCCTCAGGGTGCCATCTGCCGGTCAATGCCGGCTGGTGACTACCAGGGGACGGGCCTTCTCTGTGGCGGGTCCGGCCCTCTGGAACGACCTCCCCCCCAACATCCGAACCATCACGGACCTGCGCCTCTTCCGCCGGACACTTAAAAATTATTTCTTCCACCTGGCTGGGCTGACATAGACAGATAAAGGAGTAATTTTAATTGGATTTTAATAATTGTAAATTATTTTAGCACAGAGTCATTATTTAATTCTATTTTGTACTTTTGTACTTGTTGTGGGTTTTATCTTTTCTGTGCACCGCCCTGAGTCCCATCTGGGAGAATAGGGTGGTATATAAATTCGAAATAAACTAAACTAAACTAAACCCATCCTTAAACTTGTCAAATTCTATCATGATTTCAATAGTTTCCACCCTGCCATTAATTTGCCTTAATCTGTGTATGTCTTCAAATCCCCATAAATTTGGATTTTAGGAATCCCTTTCCTGTCAAGCATAATGCCGTGGACTTAGATGGTTTTTCAATTTATTTTTACCCGATTGACCAAACTGCATTAAAAAAAAAAAAAGACATCTGCTCCTTGGCAGTGAATGGAAATTGCAGCCTGGAGTTCATCAGTTAGAAAAGACTGCTCGATGGTTGTTGTTTCAGTGTAAAATCATATTCCTACATATTTGCTTTTGTATGTTTCATTTTGAATATTCATTCACCTTAAATCACAGTGAACCATATCCCAAAGCCATTTTTTTTTCTTGCGAGGAACCGCTACTGTCTGCATAGACGGGCTCTTAAGTTTGAAGTCCTGCAGGCAAGCAGCCTTTCTCTTGATGAAGAATGTGGTTCTGGGAAGCAGCCAGCCGTTGCTGGATATACTGGGCTTCTAGTATGTCGAGGATATTTTTCCTCTTGTGGGGAAAGGGAATAAAAATGATATTCCAGCAGTTGCAATCTGAAATAGAGCAGTCCAAGAAATTCTCCTTCATGTGCTTTTCCCAGGAGTACCGAGCAACTCATAAAGGAAGAATCTAGGAGGGAATTTACAGAATGAAAATGATAGCTTCTCCAGACAGAGGAGTCTTTTTTTATTTTGTTTTTGAAGGTCTGAGAAGTCCGTGGATTATATGCATGTATAAATGATAGCTACAATTGACACAAAAGATTACTGAAATGATTTAGCCCATCAGGGTTCTTTCCCTTGGAGCAGCCACTGTAGCCCTCCCTCTTTTAGGCTTACTTAATTGTAAGGGAAAAGAAAGAAAAGAAAGAAAGAGAGGAAGGAAGGAAGGAAGGAAAGAAGGAAAAGAAAGTTCCTTTTTCTTTTCTAAAGATTTTAAAATATGCTTCGAGTATCTGTTTGTAAAATAGAACGATGGAGCCTCATTTGGAAAAATTATATCAGTTTATTTCTTTTTCCATATGATTTCATATAACCATAGCCTCTCTTTGGGTGTGAGCATGAACCTGGCCACATTTTTCCAGGCTGACATCATCTGTTTCACTCTCACTTTCACATCCTGCCTTAAGCTGCCTGCATGCACATCAACAAGACTGAGGGTGGGGAGTAGTGGTGGTGGTGGGGTGTTCATATTTGATAGGAGTAGTTGTGTGCACTGCCGTTTAAGGCTAACTGTGGATATACACTGCTATGTCAACAAAAGTCACTTTTGCCATATGGAAACCTAATTAGGTCAGGACAATCTGTTCCAAACACTGAAGAATTTCAAGTCATTTTTAAAAAGCAGTTGGATTTTTTAAAATAAAATATCTAACAGCAAATCTTTGTTAAACAAGTCTTATATTTCAGAGTTGGAATTTACTTTTAACAGAGTTGAGAATAATAAAAATTGAGATTTTAGTTATGTATAAGTGTTTGTAAATGTATTAGGTAAGAAGTAAATATAAATATTTCTCCCACTTGTTCAATAAAAGTTTAATCTAAACTTTTAGATTGCCGTGATTTTAAAGCCATAATAGCCATTTCTTTTTCATTTTTATGCTAAAGTAACACAATTCAAATGAACACCTGACAGTGGATAAGAAGAGACATTTTAATCTTTTGCCTTCTTTTCTGTTAAATTGCATAGATTTGTTTTTTTTTTTTTTGGTAGCAGATACTGCCTGCAATTGGACTTAAATATATATCAACATGTCAGCTCTGGGGAAAGAGTCAGGAAATGGGTATCAGTATACAGTACAAAGATACTTCAGTGGCTTCTGCCTTTTACAATTAACCATCAACAGTAAAGTAATGAGCAGTCAAGAAAAATGCCACAGACTACTACTTGGTAAAACAATCATGAAAGCTCTGGAAAAGAAATTCAGATGCTGTGATATCTTCTATACTGACAAAAAGCACAGTGCAAGCCATGGTACTTCCTCTGACACTGAAAATTGAAGAAGCAGAATAGGAAAAGTATTGACCAGGGGTGAAATTCAGCAGATTCTAACAGGTTCTGGAGAACTGGTGGTGGAAACTTTGAGTAGTTCAGAGAACTGACAATGCCACTGCTGGCTCTCCCCACAGTGGGATGGGAATGGATATTTTGCAATATCCTTCCCCCAGGAGTGGGGAGGGAATGGGGATTTTGCAGTATCCTTCCCCTGGAGTGGGGTGGAAATGGGGAGTTTGCAGTATCCTTCTCCTGCCACGCCCACCAAGTCACGCCCACAGAACTGGTAGTAAAAAAAATTGAATTTCACCACTGGTAATGATGCTTTTAAACTTTGGTGCTAGAAAAGATTCTTGAGAACGCTGTGGACAGCCACAAAGCAAATCAAAGGATCCTTAAATAAGTTGACTTGAATTCTCACTTGATGCATAAACGATCAAGTTTAAATTATCCTACCTCAGACACATTATGTGGAGATTTAGCTTTCTGGAGAATGTTCTTGGTGAAAGAAATGAGAAGAGGACAACCAGTACTTCAGTGAGGGGATGGACTCATTTATAGTGAAGGTTAGTTACAGACATTGAAGATCAGAGTAGAAACAAATCTCCACGCAGAAAATCTGTGTAGTTGCTAAGAATTGACACTGACTCGATGGTACCTAATCAGTTAAAACAAAAAAAGTAAATGCTTTGTAATCCAGAAAGGCTTAGTTTCCACATCTAGTCCTCCCTTACTCCTGATAGGTGTCCATGAGTCTGATAAACAGAAAGCCAAAAACTAAATGGGAGTTAGTAGGAAAATGGGAATATTTGGCTCTTAGACCCTTTTCCATCCCAGCTGCTTTACCTGACATGATTGCCATTGAATATTAATCTGTTGCTCCTCCTGTGGAACATCCCAGGGAGAGCGATCCTCCCAATATATTTATATAAGTCCATGTGGGCCTGAGCACTATGATGTGGAATGCAAGTAAAGTATCAAAATCTAGTTTTGAGTCAAGTGGCCAAAACAGAGTTAATACATGGCTTGAGACTTTATAGCAAAATCCTCACTGTTCCCCAAGTGATTCCATTACTTGAAATCATTTTCTTTACTGGAATCATATATCAGATACAGTTAGTTTTCTAGTAATTACAGTTCAATGTAACCCAGTCAGTTCTGTGTTGCTTGTGTCTGCTCCCTTCCCCATGACTGTTTTGTGATATTGCCAAGAATTGTCTAAGACTGTTTGTTTGGGTTTTTTCCCTACATGCAATTATGTCTGGACTCAAAGCTGGAAGGTTTTGCAGACATCATTTGTACTTCCCAGGACTTGGCTTAAACACAATCTTGAATTTAATATCCAGCTCCAGAACAGAAGCAGATACTCCATAAATCATTTTAATAGAGAAACAGAATATTATAACCCATTTATTCTTAGCCCAACTTTCTCACAGATGAGAAAATTTTGAATGCGTGCATATTATTGTTGCATCTGTATATGAACATATGTACCTTGTCACAAACAAATTCATTTAATCTTGGAGTCCCACATAAATATGGACATTCTTCTATTTGTAGAAACATTCCTAAGAATATTCATTTGTGTCCATGAGGGATTAAGAGGAAGCAACTGCTGAAATGTACATCACAATATCATGATGCAAAGCTCTCTTTTTTTGCATAATAATGTCAGACAAAAGTTCATCATGGATTACAGTAAGCTTGCATTGTTACAATGCATGTGTAGTCATTTTGAGAAATTCTTGACTTGCTTGCTTATTCTCTATATACTTTAAATCTCCAGCCTTGCATGAGTAGTTGTTCTGTGATTTATAGGGATTGTACTGATTTAGGATTTTTGAAGACATTATTTTTTTCTGTATAGAAGATTAGGCATATTGTTTTGGATCCATATGTTCATGTTATACTTAGTATGCATGTCTAATATTAACAAACCTAGGTAATAACTATAAGAGTGCACAACCTGAACCAGGGGATGTTATGTTGTTGCTGAAATCTTTTCAGTGTAATCTTAACATTCCAGTAGAACCTAAAACAAACAAGTATGATTTTAAAAATTATGGCACCTCAGTCATGATTTCCTTTCACAAAGAACATAAGTCATATCAGTGATTTGGTGCCCTGACAAATGGATCTTAATTGTTTTCATTGTTTCTCTGCAGACATTCATGCCTGGGTTTCTCTAAATTTGCCATTTTTTGGGTGATAGAAGTAGAGAATTATGCAAAATAATTAATTCACTTTCATTATTAAATTAAATTTATTCCAGTCATCTCCACCTTTTTCTCTTGAACATACATAATTGTGTGACCAATGGCTCAGGCATACTTCTCAAAGCCCAAGCATGCCTCAGTGTAAGAAAATATAGTTGAAAACATTTTTGAACTTAAAAAATATGCATAGGATTATATGAGTTATGGGTAATTTTTGACAAAAAAGAATTTTGGATTTAAAGAATAACAAATCAATTATGTCATAATAATAGTCAGTCACTTAATTTGCCAGTGAATGTTTGTTTAAAGAGAGCTGTGTTATGGGTTTTGGAAAAAGGAAAATAGTTTTAACTGATATAATCCTGAAAGAAAGCAAGAGGATAAGGGGGCACTCTGCAAGATTGTTGTGGTATTGAGGTAAACCAGATAGAAGACCAAAATCCAAATATGGTACAAGAGGTGTGCAGAACAATTAAGATTTGCTTCATCAAAGATATTTGTACCACAGTGGCAAAGTAATATTCTTCACTGAAAAAAAGTATAATGCTCTGATGAAGCAGTTAATGTTGACCAGAAATTTCCTAAGTACTACCTCCAAAGCCAGGAGAAGTTGCTGCACATAAACCAGTGGTGAAATTCAAACTTTTTAACTACCGTTTCTGTGGGTGTGGCTTGGTGGGCATGGCATGGGAAGGATACTGCAAAATCTCCATTCCCACCCCACTCTGGGGCCAACCAGAGGTGGTATTTGCTGGTTCTCTGAACGACTCAAAATTTCTGCTACCGGTTCTCCAGAACCTGTCAGAACCTTCTGAATTTCACCACTGACATAAACTATATTTGGTTAAAAGCCTTCTCAAGTTTTGTGAAGAACATCCTTGAAAAAGTAAAGTAATGTATCCTTTAGAATGTCTGACCAAAGCTTGGGTAAGATATATTGGAAGAAGAGAGTGCTGTATTCTCTGAAGCACATGTCAAAAGTTTATTTGTTGAAGCAAAGCTAATCAAAGGAAGGGAGGTGACTTAAGAAACAGATTCAATAAAGTGATTTGTTTGAATACTCAAAGAAGCAAAGCTTTGAAAATATGCACTGCTCTATGATGCAACATTTATTGTTACAGGGGAAACCATGGAGAGAAAGAGAGAGAGAGAGAGAGAGAGAGAGAGAGAGAGAGAGAGAGAGAGAGAGAGAGAGAGAGAGAGAGAGAGAGAGAGAGAGAGAGAGAGAGAGAAATACAAAGCATGCATTCATAACTGACACTCATCAATTATTGTAGTGCCTGCATCAATCATTGTATTGCCTGCATCTCCTACTTGGTGGGTTGCAAAAAAACTTTTAGGTAGCCTTTGCTTTACAACAAAATGGTGCAAAATATCATTCTTTGTGCATGTCAGTAGTTTTCAATACGGGCCATATGTTCCCTGAAGCCTGTTATATTTTTAGAAGTCACAGAAGTAAATAAGGCTTAGAAAATGACTATGAGGGGGAAATGGTTTAGAATCTCTGATATAGATGACCCAAAGGGTGGTTGAGGTGGCAGAGAAGAGGAGTTGATGCACACATTGTACCATGGTTACAAAAAGAGTCATCTTCCTTCTTGGATTATTTGTTTATTTTTCATGTTCATTTATTTTCATATTTGAAAAATGTTTCTGTTTATATTGACTGCAAGGCTGAGAAAATGTTGTTTTGTCTTCACTGGTGGCTTGGATTGTTGGCCCAACCTATTAAAAATGTTGGCATTTTTCCTCACAGAATTCTAAGATAGTTTCTGGTTTACACACCCTTGTCTATTCTTGTTAACTTTTTCAATGACAAGCTTATTCTATGTCTATGCTGGTCAGTGGTGGGTTCCAGATCCCATTGCAACTGGTACATTGCAAAGGGGTCGAACGCCCACCGCATGCATGCGCGCATACTTACCACCCATGACGGCTCCACAACGCTCTGGCTGCTTGGCAGAGCATTACATGGGCGCCGTACGCTCCATGCATGTAAGCTCCAATCAGCTCAAATACAGGCACGGAGGATACCTGGTGCTCCCAGCAGGAACTGGTACGCCCGTTCCAGGGCATACCGGTCGTATCCCACCACTGATGCTGGTCATCTCATATCTGATTGCTTATTTTTGTTGTGTACAAGTTAGATGTCTACAAATTAGTTGTTTATAAGTTTCTAGAAACCTAGAACGTGTCTTGCTAAGCTTTAATGTTCCAGACTGTTACTATCTCCATACCTACATTTTGATCTTGTGTTCTATTTGATTTAAAACTTTTGCCTTCTTTGCATACTTTCAGCCTTTCTGTAGCCTTATTCTATATTGCTTCAAACTATTTCAGTCTTTTCATAGAGTTATAAAATATGATTAGGCTATCAAGTTCAACTCTTGGATCATTTCATGGACTAAACTAGCTGCCCACAGGTTGTGCCTTTGTATGAGTCACCATTGGATGCAAAGATGGGCCACCATTCATAACCATCTTTCTCTTTGTGTTACAGAAAATGCCAGTGAGGAAAATTCCCTGCAAAGCCAATGCTCCCTCTGGGTCTTTTTTTGCACGGGACAATACAGCAAATTTCCTATCTTGGTGCAGAGACGTGGGAGTGGATGATACTTGTCTCTTTGAATCTGAAGGATTGGGTATGTATCAGCCTGTAACATGAGGCACTTTTTAGTATATTGCACTGCACACCACATATGTTTTTAATGATTTTCATGGGATATAATCAATCTATCGTGAGGTCATGTTCTGTTTCAAAAAGTAACTATATCAATGATGTCATTATTTCTCCTCCATACGTTTTGCGGAATTCAATAATTTATAGTTTCTTTACTTTTGGAATGATGTGCATTATTTGAAGTGTATAATAATAATTCAGAGTTTCGAAAAAAATAAAGACATTTCAACAATGTAAAAACAAAAAACTTGATTCAATTCTGATGTGTTTTAGATTGTAATCAGAATAAGTCTTCCACACAATTTTGATGCCCCTAGGTTTACAATGGATATTTTTAATTTCTTAACAAGTATACTTGTTCAATATGATAGTACTCTCTGCAACTGGCTACTTGGAAATTACAGAAAATTAAAATGCTGCTGTAAACTCTGTCATTGTCCTCCAGATATTCTAGGTGATGAGAATGGTGGCAAGGCATGGTGGTTTCTTGATTTTAAAAAATATGGGGCAGCTACGAGGAGCTAAATGGGTCAAGGCAGAAGTTCTTTCTCTTGGAGAATTTCACCTTAAGGAAACTTAGTTTTCTCTGGAACAGTATATAATCAACTGTGAAACAGCATTCAGAACTCAACCTTCCCACTTTGCTAAGACATTATATGATTGCTATGCATGCCAGAAAAACTGAATGATGTAGTTGTTGTATCACTTCAAAACATAAGAAATAATTGCATTAATGAATTTTTCTGTAAATCTTTTTTTTTTTTTTTTTTTTTGGAAGAAAGGAGAATTTTCTCTTTACCTGTTGTCTGCATGTAGTACGTTTTTAAAAAAAATCTGGGGAAACATTTAAGTAAGCAACCACTTAAATATATTTTATTACTAGTAGAATTCTGGAGATTATTATCATATTTCCCCCCTAAATATTTTAGCTCTAGATCATTTCTAAGTGAAAATTATTCAAGAAAGTGAGCAAAATTTCAGACTATACAATTCATTATGGTCAGGATTTTTTAAATTATAAATTATTATTTCTCTAATCACAACTAGCATTATCTTACTGATCTAGTCACTCATTTAGATCTTAATAACTAAAGCAGACCCTCAATTTGAGACTTCAACTCAATAACTTTGAAGTATGCTTATAACTTTGTAGTATGTGAGTATCATTATTCTAAGATTAGATTTATTCTTCTTCTTCCAGCTTTTTTTCCTGATTATTTGGCTTCCTAGCCAAAAATGTTCTGCAAATCCTCAATAACATTTGTAAAATAATGGCAAATCAGAAAAAGATCTTAAATGTAATAACTGATAATCATTTGCTTCCTCAAATGATCTTTTTAAAGGTATGCCCTGAATAAATAAGAAAGGAACAAATGAATCATACGTAATTATTTAATTTTGATATCTTAATAATAATAAATAATAACATCAAATGTATAGCATACCAAATTTAATATCAAGATCTTTCAGTTAGTAATTCCTTCTGCAAATTATATAAATTTTGATTTTCATGTTTAGATCATGAATGATCAAATATTAACAAAGATGAAATTAGCATCACTGGATAATTCTTGCTAGTGCTGTAAAGAGTATTTGTGCAGCTTTGAAAACATACTAAATGGCTTTAAAGAATTGCAGAGAATTGCTAATGTCATGATTCCAGATACTTTAAAATCAGACTTAATATGCCAATACCATGTTGCTTTGCTTTTCAAATCAAGTTACTATTAATCTACATGAAAACAGAAAGCCAAAGTTGGCTAACATTGAAAAGTTAAGCAGTGTTGCACCTGGGTAGTTATTGGATAGCAGATCACAAGGATATTCCAAGACTTTGTGTTAATCTGGGAAAGGTTTTTTAAAATAAAAATATTCTGGAAGAAAATGATAAATCACAGCTAAATTTTGCTAAAAAATATCTACATGGATATAGATCTTTGCGGCTTGAGGAACTTTCCTTTTGTAAAGTCACAGCAGATGCAAAACTGGCTTGTTGGTTTGTATACATAAATCTTTAAATAACTATAATAGTGTAGATGTTTGGTTCAAGTCATCTGTTCGTTGATTAAAAAATAACGTGCAAAAATCCAATTCTTTTACATCTCCAGGAGATAGAAATGGATGTTGCTTGTGTTCTTGAATTCATATCTAGAATTCAACTGAACGTGTGATTTTAAAAATAGCATATAATCATTTTTAAAATAACAGGATGGAATTACTCTTGCCTAATATTGATGTACTGCTAGCCATTTCATTCAGAAAAAAAGAAGAATCAAATGACAATATCTTGTGCCTTATCTTGTATCAGATTTGTACCACAAAGACATTAGTTCTCACAAATCCTGTGTTTTGTGCTCCTTTCAATTCTTACAATAGATCTCTTTTGATACAAAATTTAGGACAACTATTTTTCCTTAGGATTGCATTTCAGCAGAAGATGAAAAGAACCAGTTGTTTGTTTGAAATGAAATTCAGCTGTTGTAATGGAAGATGAGCCTAGTGAATCTATTGGGCTGTCATCAAGAGGCTTCTGTTTTCTATCATTCAAAAGGTTTTTGAATATGTGTAACTCATATCTGAGTTGCAAATGATCTGTTTGTCTTCTGTACTGAACTTCCTTTTCTTACATTTTTGTATGTGAAAATATTGTGTTTGCATTGTGTTCTTCGCTGTCATCATTACTAATGCTGATTACATAATATACTGTATATCTATTGGCAGCTGTAGTTCTGTTAAATTGTTTTTAAACACACTGATATGCTAATAAAATTGCAAATTTCACCCTATTGCTTCATAAGAAAAAACCCTGTAAACGCATAGAATGATAATTTAGGTTTGTAAAAGACCTAAATTCAAAACAATTTTCTTGGCTAGTTTAGAACTGGAAAATTATGTTAAATGCTTACAAAGAGTTGAATCTGAAGTTAGAAATAATAAAATCATCAATCTTTAGAATGAACCAAAATATTAGAAAGCCAGATATATATTTGAGGTTCCCAGAAATCTTCATTAGCAAGATGAAGAATTCAGTAGAGTTGTTTTCACTACTTTCATTTGCGGTTTCAAATATCTCTTCAGGCGATTGTTCATTTAGTTTTTATTGATTGTATCCACTTAATTTTAATTTTAAAAACCTGTAAGAAGAACATACTTGGATCATATGAAAAAACCTTATCTTATCTACTATCTTGTTTCCCATAGTTACCAATTAATTGCTTCTTCTGACAGTTCTAAATACTGAATTTTATTAGTTTTGATTGCCAATAGTTGCCATGATCAGTAGCTATGTAACTAGATAATCCACTATTTAAAATATTCAGAAGGTTAATGGACATGATTTTTGAAATATGTGCCTCCCTCCTGTGACTGAAGTTACTTTCTTAAAAGTGGTCTTAATTTCACTTCTTCTAATGCCTGGTTTTCTACTCTACTGCAACCATTTAGAAGTTGGAGAGCTATGAATAATTACACAAATAAACATCTGTGGAGATTCTCAGTAATCATGGTTGTCCCAAAGATGCTTTTTCAAGAGGCAACTGGACTTCGTTTTTTTTTCCTTTGAAGATGTTTCACTTCTCATCCAAGAAGCTTCTTCAGCTTCTTCAGCATCTTAGATGAGAAGAGAAATATCTTCAAAGAAAAAAGCTAGAAAGTCCAGTTGCCTCTTGAAAAAGCATCTTTGGGGAAATAATAAATACATTTACCAGACCACGATAATGTTGTATAAACATTTTAATGACTTTACAGAATCCCCTTCCTCTCATCCTTTGTTTTAGCATGCCGTCTTCCAATATGACTTTAGAGAAACATCCACAGGCTATGCATTGTAATAGTCCAAAGTAATTTATTTTATTGCTTGCTTTCCATCAGTTTATGGGATTACAGTACAAGCAAAATTAAGCCTAGAGATTACTCAGTGACTAGGGCTGGCATGCAAATCCCTGTACCAGTAACTTCAGAAGATAGATACAAGACTTGGTATACCCAGACAACTATGGTAAAATTTAGAACCATTTCTCCTGATTGTTTGGAGAAAAGAAGCTGTTTTGGAGTGAACATCTGTTCTTTCAGTTATATATCGGCTCAGTCATCTCTGCAGGAAGGATAATATTTAATTCCTTAGATATTTTCTAGGAAGACTGTTACAAAAAAACCCCATAAAATAGCCAATAGTGTTCAGAATATAATGTCAAAATGGAATTAAGTATATACAGTATCTATTTCTCTTCCATGGGGATTTGGGAGAGATTGGATAAAAAAACTATAAAACTGTTATTGAAACTAGTGATGGCTGAAATGAAGCACTTTTTTGCATACTAAATCAATACCTGAACACTTATTTTGTGTACTAAAAATGCAAAGTCAAAAGGTTCTTCATTTAAAAGTTAGAGATCTTAATGGCTGCTTTTCAGATAGCTGCTGGCAGATAATAGTGACTGTGGGGCTTAAAAAATCTTACACAAGCTCTTTTCAAGCAATCAGTTATATAAATCAAGCATATACATGGGTGGAAAAGGGAGATGTGAGTATATTTCTGCCCTTTATTCTTCCTGAATTCCATACCTTCAGATGAATTTCTGAAAGGGGAAATGAGCTCACATCACTTTGAGTATGCATATTTCTCTCCATAGAGCTCAACTCCTTAATAAAACAGTACCACATTATCAGAACACATGCATATTCAAGCAAATAAGAATTACTATGTCTTCTTTGAATTCCAGCTAAATCCATGGAGGTCTATGGAAGTCAGGAGAGAAAAGGTGGGACCAAATTGCACATCCCATTCTATGGCCAAATTGAAGTCCTCCACATGCCTGAACAACTGTGATCAAGTTCTGAAGTTCCTAAGATGGAACATCAGCTGGATATGCAAAAGAAAACAGTCTTGCCCTTTTTATAATTTATTAAGAAAATATAGGATGATGTCATCATGACTATTAAGATAATCCCATTTAAGACAACAGCCCAATTTTACCATCTTTCTTATCTAGTGGTGGGATTCAACTGGTGTAACAACCAATTTGATGAGTGCATGCCCGCGCAGTGTGTTTGAAAACAGCTCTAAAACCTACTGCAGCCCTAGTGAGTAAAACAGCTGAGGCATGGCAATCCACTCTGCTGTGCCTATAAGCTGGGCTTCAAAAAAAGGAAATATAGGACAGACTAGCACAGGGGCAGGTGGGTGGGGTCAGCTGATCACCAGAACTACCAGTTCGCATGAACCAGTCCAAACCGGCTGAATCCCACCCCTGTTCTTATCCCACCTCACTTATTTCCTGCATGTGGTGAATACTATAACATCATTCATGGTTGCTACAGGCATAATTCTTATGATGCAGTGCTAGAACTTGTGAACCTTTAAAAAAAATCTTCTGTCATTTGGATCCCTTTGAAATATTTCCTTTTGTAGATCTGAAGCCAGCTTTGTTAGAGAACCCCCCCTCCCGACAAGGTAATTAATTTGGATTTCCCCCCCCCCCTCACCTTTTCAGAAAAAGAAAGGTGCTTTGAAGAATTTGTTGAGTACAGTGTCTCCCATAAAGTGAATTTGGTAGCTCCCAGACAAAGTGGGAGATAGGGTACTTCTCCTGAAGTGCCCTGTCATACCTGATTGTTGATGTTACTTCTCTTTCAGCATCAATCATTTTTTTTAAAAAGCTCCTGATCTTTTTTCATCAGACTACACTTTTTTGGATGTTTATGTTACATTTGGCTTTTAATATACTATAATTATATTTTTACAAATATATATGGCTTTTCTCGCATAAGCTACTAAGAAAATATGATTGTGGGAGGGATATAAGGAAACAAAATCAGCTAGGTTTCAATCAGCTATTTCATTACATGAAGTTCTTTTCTTCAGCTATTTTTCTTCCTTCATTTTTTTCCGTAACCTTTCAGCAGAGGACTAAATAAATCAATGGTAGCTTGATATCCTTTGACAGATTAAATTCTCCATCTGGAAATTATGTAACAAAAAGCCCCAGTTGTTTGGGGTTTTATATAGTAATCCATCTTCAATGTATAATAGTAGAATGAAACCCAAAGTGAATCTTCCATAGATGGGTTAGTTCTTTCAAAGAGCAAAACTAAAAAGGAAATGATTTTAGTGTGTTATTTTACAAACCAATTTACTTGGCTATCATCTGAGTGATGGAAACCTGAGTAAAATTATTTCCTCAAATGTATTTAATTATCTGGCAAGTGAACAATTTAATAAGATGTTTGCTTCTATTTCACCTTGTTTTATGCTTAAAACATATATTAAAGGGATGACTTGATCACCTTCGGATGCTTATTTAAATGAAGGAATGGCTTACTAGATATATTTCCCATCTACAGCACAAATACAAGCTGGGGGAATTTTTTTTTTCAAAAAACATGATGCTAGACAGTATTTGGTGATGCTGTGAAATATGTTCTGGTGTGACGTTACTGAAAATGTGTTGTTTGCAATGATTTATGAAAAACTTCATGGCTTTATAGCTCTAGCACTCTGGCAGTTGCCAAGGCAACTTAGCCTTTTCATGAAGAGGTATGAAAAAAAGTGTGTAGATGGGTAATGGGCATAGAGAATTATTGTTTTAATTCCTCTTTTAGTTCCTGTCTTATTTTCTGTGCTCATTTCCAACATTGTCTTCATTAATCTAATTCTTTTCAACAGCCTTGTCCCACAGTAACTAATGGGTGGAAGAAAGGGAGGGCTTAAGTGATAAATCTCTGAATGATTTTGCATAGATTTGTAAGAGGCTCTTGCTTTCAATGATTAAGCCATGGCATTAGGGCTGCCATTATGTTGATCATTTATCTCATTGTGTCAATGTTTCCCACTTGCAATATATGGGTGTTAATGGATTCAATGACTACGTATTTATGCAGGGAATTTTGAAAGATTGAGCCTGAAATCTCTGCTGTTAGAGGCAGGTTTATGCTAGATCAATAAAAAAAAAGAGCACAAGATGTCATATCTATATAAATAAAAATGTAAAATAGTTTGTATGAAGCAGCTAACTACTGCACCGATTTACACCAAATTTTGACACAATGTTCCCAAGGACTTCCGATAATAGAATACGTACTCACTTTTATTTATTTATTTATTCTTGGATTTGTATACCGCCCTATCTCCCCAAAGGGACTCAGGGTGGTGCACAGGTAAATATTAAAACAATACAAAAATACAATATAAATACAATAAAAATATATTAAATTTAAACCCGTGCTAAAAGCATCTTTAAAACCCATCTAAAATCCCTTACTAAAATCTCTAACAATTTGTTATTTAAAGTCTAAGCCAGGCCAGCCAGATGGAAAAAGTGAGTTTTAAGCTCCCGGCGGAAGAGGCGTAGGTCCGTGATGGTACGAATGTTGGGGGGTAGGTCATTCCAGAGAGCCGGACCCACCACAGAGAAGGCCCTTCCCCTGGGGGTCACCGGCCGGCAGACAGCTCCCTGAGGAGGCCCTCCCTGTGCGAGTGGACAGGACGGAGGGAGGTATGTGGTAGGAGGTGGTCTGGCAAATACCCAGGGCCTGTGCCATAGAGCGTTTCAAAGATGGTTATCAGTATATTGAAGCGCACCCGGAAGGCCACAGGCAGCCAGTGCAGCTCACGGAGGAGAGGTGTTATATGGGAGTATCGAGAAACTCCCAGGATCCCCCGCGTGGCTGCATTCTGTACTAGCTGGAGCCTCCGGGTGCACCCCAAGGGAGCCCCATGTAGAGAGCACTGCAGTAGTCTAGGCGGAATGTCACAAGGGCTTGAGTGACTGTGCGAAGGGAGTCCCAATCTTGAAAGGGGCACAACTGGCGTATCAAGCGAACCTGATAAAAAGCCCCCCTGGCCATGGCCGTCACATGGTCATCCAAGGACAGCCATGAGTCCAGGAGGACAGCCAAGTTGCGAGCCCTTTCCGCGGGGGCTAATGATTCGCCCCCGATAGCCAGCGATGGAACCAGCTGGCTATATCGGGACCCCGGAAACCACAGCCACTCAGTCTTGGACGGGTTGAGTCAGAGCCTGTTCCTCCCCATCCAGACCCACACGGCCTCCAAACACTGGGACATCACATCAACGGCATCGTTGGGGTGGTTAGGGGTAGAGATGTACAGTTGGGTGTCATCAGTGTACTGATGGTACTCTACCCCAAAACCACGGATGATCTCGCCCAACGGCTTCATATAGGTGTTGAACAGGGGAGGCGAGAGAACTGACCCCTGAGGCACCCCACACATGAGGGGCCTCGGCGTAGATCTCTGCCCCTGTGCCAACACAAGTTGTGACCGTCCGGAGAGATAGGAGGAGAACCACCGCAAAACGGTGCCTCCCACTCCTAACCCCTCCAGTCGGTGCAACAGGATACCATGGTCGATGGTATCGAAAGCTGCTGAGAGGTCTAATAGGACTAGGATAGAGGAATGACCTCTATTCCGAGCCCGCCAGAGATCATCAACCAATGCGACCAATGCCGTCTCCATGCTGTGTCCAGGTCAGAAGCCGGACTGGCGCGGGTCTAGATAGACAGTTTCCTCCAGGTGCTGGGGAAACTGATATGCAACCACACTCTCAACAACCTTTGCAAGGAAAGGAAGGTTGGAGACCGGACGATAATTAAGCAACACCACTGGGTCCAGGGAAAGCTTCTTGAGGAGGGGTCTCACCACCGCCTCTTTCAAGGCGGCCGGCAAGAACCCCTCACTCAAGGAAGCGTTCACTATTTCCTGGAGCCAGCCTCGTGTAACCTCCCGGGAGGCCAGTACCAGCCAGGAGGGACACGGGTCCAATAATCATGTGGTGGCATTCAAGCGCCCCAGCAACCTGTCCATGTCATCTGGAGTCACAGGGTCGAACTCTTCCCATAAAACGGTCTCAAGACCTGCCTCCGTCTGCCCATCCAGACTAACTTCACTGGAGGCCAGCTCGTCCCGGATCTGAGCGATTTTATCCTGCAGATACTGTCCAAATTCCTCTGCACGACCCTGTAAAGGAGCTTCCCGCTGCCTCTGTTGAAGGAGGGAGCGGGTCACCCTAAATAGGGCGGCAGGGCAGTTATCTGCAGATGCAATAAGAGCGGCCAGATAATTACGTCCTGCCGCTTTCATCGCCACGATGTAGGTCCTCAAATGGGAGTCCAGGAGGATGCCCTTTCCACTGGGGCTAGTGATTCACTGGAAACCACAGTCTTGGACAGGTTGAGTCGAAGTTTGTTACTCCCCATCCAGGCCCGCACGGCCTCCAGACACTGGGTCATCACTTCAACGGCATCCCTGGGGTGGTTGGGGTGGATATGTATAGCTGAGTATCATCAGCACAGGTCACATGATCAAAATTTGGGTGCTTAGTAGCCGGCATGCATTTATATTACCAGGAGTTGCAGCATCCTGGTGTCATGTGATCATCATTGCTTAACAACCATGTGATTTACTTCACAACTGCAGTAATCATGGCAATAAAGGTTGTAGAACCAGGCACAACTCCCTTTAACAAGAACCTAGCTGAACAATGGAAATACTGGTCTCAATTGTAGTTGTAAATCAAGGACTAGCTGTATAGTTCTTGGGGTAAACAAATGATTCCAATCCCAGCCACTAATTGCATATGGATCTACTTAATGGATCTCAGGGTTCTAGGTGTCTCAATTCAGAAATAACTGCCAATCATGCTGTAATATTTGCTGTTGCATTTTTGCTTTTGCTGAGATTTTGCTGAGAAAAAAAATGTCTCTTGCTGAGAGTGATATTCAGTGTATACCTTAATTATTGGAGGGGCAGCAGATTCACACATTCCATCAATTAGATACTTGTGAAGCTGAAGTTCATGAAACAAATATAGCTATAATGGCCCTGTCCAAATTTAATTTTAAAAAAGGGGCACTGGCCTGTTTTATGTTAATATTTCAATGTTGGCCTCTTAATTCCATTCTTGGGATAAATGATAGATTCTGAATATGGGCTTCTTGCTTGTTTTATTGTAATTCTGGATAATTCTGCTTATTTCAGTGAGAGAAAAGAAAGGGCTGAGATCATTTAACGTGCATTGGTACAACATTTGAGGTGAAGCTTGAACAGAGAGGTATAAAAGGCCCTTTGTCTTATAATTGACATCTTGGTGCCTTTATATTAGCCATACTCAATTTAGAAAGTATGTTGTTCTTTTCCTGTCATAACACATGCTGCAACACACATAGCTCTACTCAAATGAACTGAATGTAACTCATGACAGGGTAGGAAATTATGACAGGTTCTACAGTATGTGCCATATGCATAGAAATTAAAAACAGTTGTTGTAATTGCTTAAGTCAGCATGGCTGGTTTAGATCATTGCCTGTTACTTTTATGGAATGTGATCTGTTTGGCCACATATCCTTTCAATTAGACAAATTACTTTCTTTAAAAGATCTTTTGTGACCAAAGATGCAACTAAAATAATCTCTCTGTGGATTATAGAATTGTTTAAATAATCAGGGCCCCCGAACTTCTTTTCCAAATTGTTTCTTTGCAGATTGTTTGCATTAAAAGTTTGTTTTTCTGGCCAACTCGTTCTTAAAGGCATTCTTGGGTTTGTAAATGAGGTTACTATCAGGTCATATAAGAAAGTTTGTTGTTAGGTGGGAATCAGAGAGGAACTAGGAGCATTCCTTCTCCTTCCCTCTTTCCAGAATGTACAAATATAGGGTTTGATTTGGTTTGATTTTGATTTTAATTTGAATTGCACCTTGAGGCAAGGTTGAAGTGAGTTACAGAGATACCTTGGGAAGAATGAACATATAAACATATTCAGAAAAATAGGTGCTAAATCCCCCTGGAAGTAAGGAACTAATCACAAATTTTAGACTCCAACCGCAACTCATACATGAACACACAAAAAACACCCCACCTCCCCCCCCATGTGTGTCTGCCTGTGTAACACTTTGTTAAAATATGCCATTGAGTATGACAGACATGAGAAAAAATGAAGGTTTATTTCACACATAAGTTGATCAAATGAGTAGGGAGCAATTGCCTCAATTGTTTTTTTCTGTTTCATAGACTAACTCCAGGGAGACACCTATCTTTTTCTCTGGCAGCGTTACATTGACATTTGCCCAGTAGAATATATTCCATATGTTCCTATTCAAAATAATCTGAAGACTGTATCAATGTAGCTGTAGCTGTTTATATCCTGTGCAGTAAATGCACAGAAATAAATGAAAATCAAAATGCATCCACTAAGTATATATAATTTCTAAACCACTGATGCCCGGTATATTTTGGATGTTACACAGCATGGGATTTACTCTAGCCTTTGTTCTTACAATAGATATGTTTGCTGCTTATGTATGTTTCAGAAGCTTATGACCTGACTGAAATGCCTTGATAGATGAAATGTACACATTAAAAGTGATGACAGGGCATTCAGTTTGTTCACATTTGTAGTCATTAACCATTAGGTCCAGCTCTCACAATTGGTGACAAATTATGAGAGTTCTTGTACTGAATATCTGAAGGGCATGACGAAGAACCAAGTCACTGGCATTTCCTTAAAGGCAAAGGAATAAGATAAGATAAGATAAGATAAGTTGGGATTTATTAACCGCACCCTCTCCCCACAGGGACCCGGGGCGGTGCACAGGCATAATTAAAAACAATATACAATAATACAAATATTTCTTAAAATAGAATTAAATAAATCTACCCGTGCTAAAAATATAAATTAAAAACCCATTTAAAATTTATAATTAAAAGACAGAGAGAACTATTCAAGGCCGGCCAGTCGAAAGAGATGGGTCTTCAATTTTACACGGAAGGAGCGGAGGTCGGTGGTCGTTCTAATATCAGGGGGAAGGTCGTTCCAGAGGGCCGGGCCCGCCACAGAGAGCGCCCTTCCCCTGGGCGTCGCCCGCTGACAAAGTCTAGTGGACGGCACCCGGAGAAGCCCCTCTCTGTGGGAGCGAATCGGTCGTGAGGATGTGTGGGGCAGGATCCGATCTAATAATGCATTAGACAAGAAAAGTGTTGTAATAAATGGCATTAAGAAGGAGTTAAGATGAGAAGAAAACTAAAGAGGAACAGTCTGCAAAACACCATTAACTTTTTTCAGTTGCCGGTGGCACTGGTTACACAACAGAATTGAATATATTTTATTGCAGATCTAAAACTTAGAAGAGTTTTACCTTGTGGCATTTGTTGCTGGTGTTAAATGCCTATCTTTTCCTGTTCATCATTAATCCTGTTGACATAGGGAACAGAAGGCCGAAGATCAGCCTACAGAACTCCCACCTGTAATATTGCAAAACTTGCTTATTGTTGTGCAAGAAAACAAGGAAAAAGCAAAGAAAAAGATCTTGGTTTTTTTATACATCCCTTATTCTTTATGGTTCAAACTTTTTCTTTTCTTTTTACAAGCTATGAAGAATTTGAGTATTGTGTGGGTGGTTGCTATCTACTGCCAAAAGCACCTTTTAAAGTACAACAGTATTTTTTAACTGACAATTGATGGTTCTGTGTGGACTTGCTTTGTAAACATGGCATACTCTATTTTCAAATAAATGTGACTGTTCTGTGTTGTTTAATGGTTATAGGATATGGAGGCAATCAACCTTCATCTTTTGCTTCAAGGATTCTACTGAGCAAGAAAAGGGTTTGCTTTTTAGCTATGCTAAGCATGCTATAATATATGTGATTTGTTTTTTGGAGTGCTTCACAATATTTTTTCCCTCCATCACTAGTTCTTGTGACACTTATGCATACCTATGGCATACCTACATGTGATTGATTCAGACTCATTTTGATGCAACACACAGCAGGACTTTTACTACATAAGTGGACCTGGTCCTCATTTACAGTCTGCTTTAAATAAAAAACCACCCCTTATCGTTTTCACCCTTACAACATTGGAATAAAATCTACACCATGAGTTATCAGTTTTCTGCAACTGTGACTTCTTGCCAACCTGTTATGTCTTCCAATCATATGTGATGCTCCACTGATGCAGGAATTATCCTGTAGAAGTGATACTGAATCTAACGGGCCTAGATTTACTTGACTTGCATGGCACCTAAACCTAGACATATGGTTAAAAATGCACTGTAAAATAAAAAGAAGACTAATACATAGTAAAGACATGGTCGTGCTTGCCAACAGTGCATGTGCCTCTCATTTGGTGTCTTATAAATTTGCAGGAGTGTCATGTGTATTTATCATTAGGATTCAACTATATTTTCTCAATTGTCAGTTGTTTGCTTCATAGTGTTGCCATCTATAACTTCAAATTAGATCATTTGGAAGTTCTGCCCATGGTGAAACTCACTTATGAGTAGAAGTGTATTCCATTTCTTACTGTGGTGACCAAGCTGATCGGTTAATCCAGGGCCTTTGCTTTGGAATTACATTTTTTATGTAATTTTTTGAAATTGCAATTTAGAAGTCTCCATTTTGGTAGGTGGCAAACACAGTCTGAGGTGTGCAAGTGACTTTCCAAAGCAGCAAATGAATTAACTAATTCTCCTCCCACCCAGTTGCATCAGAATAAGTCTTTATTCTATAAGTCTCTGTGTCTTTCAAAAAGTTTGCTTGAACTATTCAGTTTTGTGTTTCTTACTGTGATTTATTTACTGTACATTTTTATTTGAGTAACTGCATAACCAATGAATCTTTAATGTTATTTAAAGTTAGCCCCCCTCAACTGATATAGATTGTTTGTAATGTGGCATTATGCAATTTAAGCATAATGCCAGTAGAACATATTGATAATGATGATTTTAATCAATGTTGAAGACTGGATACAAGAAAGGATCAATGCCTGAAACCAAATGAACAATATTTAGAAAAGCTAATAGCATTTCTACTGTATATGAGATAAATGAAGGTTTCATAGGAAATAATCATTAAGGATTGAAAGATACCTAGTTCTACATACTAGGTTTGGGGCAAAAACCTATTCATTCAATCTGAAAGCAAACTCCTCCTTGCTGGTTGTATGATTTAAATGATGTTTTCTAAGTAATAAACAATCTTCTGTCTCCTAACTTAACAATTAATTTGTTTTTACCTTCACTAATTGATGTGACCTAATTAACCTTACTGGGTTTCTGGGTTATTCATTACCTTTAATTGCTCTACTTTCTGTATAGTGTATAAACAATACAGGTGAAACTCAAAAAATTAGAATATCGTGCAAAAGTTCATTTATTTCAGTAATGCAACTTAAAAGGTAAAACTAATATATAAGATAGACTCATTACATGCAAAGCAAGATAGTTCAAGCTGTGATTTGTCATAATTGTAATGATTATGGCGTACAGCTCATGAAAACCCCAAATCCACAATTTCAGAAAATTAGAATATTACATGCAATCAATAAAACAAGGATTGTACATAGAACAATATCGGACCTCTGAAAAATATAAGCATGCATAGGGACTCAGTACTTTGTTTGGGCCCCTTTTGCAGCAATTGAAATTGAAATTGAAATTGAAATTTATTAACCGCACCCTCTCCCCACAGGGACCCGGGGCGGTGCACAGGCAAAGCTAAAAACAATATACAATAAAATACAACATACATACATTAAAATAGAATTAAATAGTAGAATTACTATTTAATAATAGTAATAATTGAGGCAGTAATTAATAGTAATTACTGAGGCAGTAATTAATAGTAATTACTGAGGCAGTAATTATTATTTAATAGAATTAAATAATAATTACTGCCTCAATGCGGCATGGCATAGAAGCTATCAGCCTGTGGCACTGCTGAGGTGTTATGGAAGACCAGGATGCTTCAGTAGCAGTCTTCAGCTCTTCTGCATTGTTCGGTCTCATGTCTCATGTCTCTCATCTTCTTCTTGGCAATGCCCCATAGATTCTCTGTGGGGTTCAGGTCAGGCGAGTTTTCTGGCCAATCAAGCACAGTAATCCCACGGTCATTGAACCAGGTTTTGGTGTTTTTGGCAGTGTGGGCAGATGCCAAGCCCTGCTTGAAAATGAAGTCAACATCCCCATAAAGCTCCTCTGCAGAAGGAAGCATGAAGTGCTCCAAAATCTCCTGGTAGAAGGCTGCATTGACCCTGGACTTAATGAAGCACAGTGAACCAACACCAGCAGATGACATGGCTCCCCAAATCAACCCAGACTGTGGAAACTTCACACTGGACTTCAAGCATCTTGCAGTGCGTGCCTCTCCATTCTTCCTCCATACTCTGGGTCCTTGGTTTTCAAATGAGATGCAAAAGTTGCTGTCATCAGAAAAGAGGACTTTGGACTACTGAGCAACAGGACTTTGGACCACTGTGCATCATTCTGTCCAGGGTCAATGCAGCCGTCTACCAGATTTTGGAGCACTTCAAAATCAGGAACGATAGTCTTGCTTTCATATACACTATGGCATCACATTTTTAACATAGCATGAACATTTTTAATGTTGTTTTATATTGTTCTATTTTCTTTAATAACCATTACACTGTTTAATATTGTTCATCATGAAATGAGATGTAGTTAGATTGCTGTGACCAGATGCACAGAAACAAATTAATTTGCATCCACGAATGAACATTTTTTAGGAACCAACTTTTATTTCTTCATATTGTCCAATTATCACCTCTGTCATTTTTTGAAATGTTATATTGCTTTAAAAAATTGAACAGTTATTTTTTTAAATATCCCATGGGATATTTCAGAATTAATTTATGTGAAAGTGTATTTTAATACGTACATTATTTTATGTGGCCCATGTGAGTCAGTTTCCAAGGACGTTTCCCGTTTTGACCTTAGTAGGGTGATTCCAGTCAACACATCAAATCATAGAGAATTCAAAGACATGAAATGTCGTTGAGAAGCAAATTGATGATTTTTGTTTCACATGCTATTCCATAAAACTCCCTGAACAAAACTTTTAAGTGTGCAAAAGCAATTATCTTTATACTTTGGGAACCAAAGAATATAACTTTGAAGTGATCCTGGGCCAGACTAAATTATTTCAAACACACTTTATTTTCCAAATCCCCTCCTTCATTTATGTAAAGATCTTATTAGTTGTAACCTGTTTAATGTACAGTATATTTCAAAGTGTGAGTAGTCATGTTTGTGCTGTATACCTTTTTTTTTAAAAAAATGCATACGTATATAGTTTGTTGATCACATTATAGAAATCAGTAAACCCATTAGCACCTTTGAATTCTACAATCCTTTGTTTATTTGAAATATCTAAGAATTTTAATTTAGGGCTGCCATTCTGGAAGCAAAAAAAATGACTTACATAAGTGATTAATTAATGAATTAATCATTTACATCAATTTACTGAGGAATAGTGGGTTTAAAAAAAAACACTGTTAATTTCTCGTCTTTAATGAAGCCTGCATATTTCACATTAGATGTCATCTGGCAAGAGTTGTCTTCTTGTAAGACAGCACATGCCATCCAGATCTTAATTTTTCAATAAACTGTTGTGGCCTTACTGTCATTTATCCGTGTCAGCCATTCAATCCTGTAGTTTAGGATTCAACATATTCCAAGCATGTATCATTAAGTGCTTCCAATGCCTTTGCCATAAATATTTTTTTGTCTCCAATTTGCTCTTACAGTCCTCCACAAGCAGCCCAGAGAAGTGTGCCTTTGTTTGCTTGAGCTTGGAAGGATTGCAGCCAGGTAGGCAAACTTACTTAAAGAATGAGCAAGAATGTCACCCTTGGCAGCAGGAGAAATGGAGAGAATTAGTGGTTCAGCGCACTGTCAAACTAACATTTATACTAGTCTGGGTCAAGGCAAAGGTCCAACTATTAGTACATGTAGAGCATATTGGGGGCAGTTGTTCAAACAAAACGGGCAAGGTTTTATTTTTTAAAAAAAAAAGAAGTGATAGAGCTTGTATGTCATTTCAAAAAGCTGAAAAAAATCATCTTGGAAAAACATCTGTAATAGAGGACTGATTCCTCCATAGAGTATTTGACGTGTTCAAGTCAGAGTATTTGCTTCAATAACTGGGATCTTTTTGCTTTGTGTCATTGTTGTAAACAGTAATATGTAATCTCTCTTTGCACCATCATCCTCTTCTTCATATGAAATGTGTGTGTGTGTGTGGGGGGGGGGGGGGGTTTCAGTCTGTTCCAGCATAAGTAAAACCAAGTTGCCTTTTTTTGTGTCAAGGTAGTTAAGTCATTAATGACAGGAGATGAAAAATAAATGTTATTACAGTGCTAACAAACGGTTAGGAAAAAGAGCAGAAATGATGGAGATGCAAAACAAGTTGTAAATAAGTCCAACTTGATTTTTTTAATGTTTCCAAAGTTTGACAGAACACAGAGCAAACTTTCAAACGTTGGGCCATGGATGATAATGCTGTTCCAGATTGGATAGGGAAGTAAGAAAAGTTCACACCATTATCTCAACAAATGCCCAACCTTTGATGTAAGAGTTTTGCAGCCATGCCAGCTCCCATGGTGGGCTGAAGTCTTGTAGTGCCATGCATATGCTGAGGGGGAAAGGGGGGAGGGCACCATCATTGCCTTTAGTACTTCAAGTGAAAATATGTGACAGAAACAGCAGCAGATAATATTAACCAACAATAGAAATATAAACACACCAAAAGATGACACTGTGAGGAAGGCAAAATGTATGCCTGTCAAGATAAATCATGAATGACCTAGGGATAATTTCAGTCTAAGTGATATAGATATGGTTCGAAAGCTACATAAACCACTTGCATTAAAATAATTTCTTTCTACATTTAAAAACTGCTCTATTAAAGCTGCTGTGCTTGAGAAAATCGGGTGTGGGCAAAAATTGGGTTTCTGTTTGTGGCCATTGTGTCCATGAAGAAATAAACTTGTGTACCCTATCCTTTTCACGATGGTATTTTATGCAATTAAGGCTTTTCACATAGAGAACATGGAATTCTAAACAGAATGGAGGCATCTTATGGAATGGAATACTTCCATCATTTTGCACTCATAGGGAACGCCAAAGGGAGTAAAAAGAATCCAGAGATGCCTTTTAGATCCCTAGAGGGTCATAGAGTAAAGAATATTGATTCTCAGAAGAAGGATATGAAGTGAGAAATTCCTCCCTAGTAAGTACTTTCCTTCCAGGTCCATTAGGCTTGCAAAATCCAGAATTTATAGTTAACTAGCTGAAAACCCGGTTTTGCCCATTTATTTACAGACATCAAAGTATTTGTCTGACAGGAAGCCATTGAGACAGGCCTTTCTTCCCCCTACTCCCATGCCCATCATCCCTACCCTCTCCTTTCCCCCTCCCATGTGCTCCTCTTTCCTGCCTTGTCTATGATCCTGGCACTTTGCCCCACATCCATCAGGCGCTTCCCCTTTGATCCACTGGAGAGAGAACATCATGACTGGCTTTCTAGAGGAAGCTGTGAAGGAACTGACATCACAAACAATTGCTGCTCTAGGACGCTGCACTCGCTCGTCTTAAAGGCCCAGGCTCTCCCTTCCCCCTCCCATGACATAAAAAATAATTACTGCTCTAGGCTACTGCACTCGCTCTCCTTAATGGCCCAGGCATTCCAGAGTTATGTGTATATATATACACACACACACACACACAGACACACACAGGTGTCTTTTCCCCTTCCCCTGGTATTTGTTTCCAGAGGGTAAGTCATCTATAGCAAGTGTGGTTGAAATAGTTCAAGATGTTCCACAGTTATGCTGGAACATACATACAACATACAGACAGACGTACATACAGACGTACATACAGACATACAGACATTTTTAGATAGATAGATAGATAGATAGATAGATAGATAGATAGATAGATAGATAGATAGATAGATAGATAGATAGATAGATAGATAGATAGATAGAATACAATAGCAGAGTTGGAAGGGACCTTGGAGGTCATCTAATCCAACTCCCTGCCTAGGCAGGAAGCCCTATACCATTTCAGACAAATGGCTATCCAACATCTTCTTAAAGACTTGCAGTGTTGGGGTAGATAGATAGAGATTGCTACTGATTCCTGGTGATATATGGACACATATCTTGTGTCTTGACCTTTATCTGATGACAATCTAGAGCTCTTCCAGAAAAATATCTCTCATCCTGACTATCAATTTTATTCTATATTCTCCCATCTTGGCAAACATAATAATTGTTTCTAATCCATCATCCATTATTGATCAAAGTATGTGAGCTCTTACTTGCTTCAATCAGGCAGTAAGTCTTAATTTCTTTGAGGACTGATTGATCGGTTTTTAAAAATCCACAATATTGTCTCCAAATCTCTAATTTGAAGTAGTTTGTCCACATTCTCCCATTGTGAATACTTTCCCCCAGCCTTATATACCATTGATAAATCTATATCTTTAACTATTCTGATCTTTGCTATCACTGAAAGTTAAGTTGTGTCTCTCTTGGGGAGACCCATAGACTCTGTTCTCCATTTGACTTTTCCACTAAAAATAACTCTATAAAGGAGTTTATACTTTGCTGGCATTACTTTCAAGTTAATACAATTTCTAATCCAACATATTAAAAAAAGTAATACATTACAAGAAAAAAAAGAATTGAATGAGCAGAGTTGAATAATCAAATTTTCATATCAATTTAATCTTCATTTAGTGTGTATCAAGATATAAGCATATGTAGATGTAGCACCATTTAATGTAAAACACTGGAACAAAATAAGGGTAACAGCTAGGCTGGGGAAAAGTACTCTTAAGCCATGAAATAGGATACATTGTATTATAAGATGTTGAAGTGGAAGAGAAAATGGATTTGAATTCACTTAAAGAGCACAGGAGCTATATCTGATGTCTAAGTGTATAGTCAGGGTCCAATGGGAAAAGCATAATTTATGGCCTCTCAGCATCTGTGTGTCTGTACTAGATGCATTATTGAAAATCTGGAGTCTGGAATTAGAAAAAGAAACGCCAATGAGGTAAATTTGACTTGGATCTGCACTGCATAACAAATAGCACTGACATTTTTTGTATTGGATACTAGCGGTAAACGGCCATGCGTTGCTGTGGGGTCATAGGGGAAAGGCTCATCTCTAGTGATGGAATTGTCTGGAAAAGCCCAATATGAAGAAGAACAATTCAGAATCTCTGAGTAAATTCAGGGCTTTATAAATAAAATATGACTCTGTGGCCGAAGTCCAAAATTAACTGGTAATGTTAATATATCATGTAAGATTGTGTTAATACCAATACAGTAGTTGCTTTTCCCTAGGCCTACCCTCAGAACTAATACAGGCCTCGGGGTTTATTTTAGACAAGAATTTCTAATGTGATTTTTAGAAGTTTGTTTTTCCCCCACAATTTTCAGCAACTGATGTCAATATGATGTAACTGATTGATAAGTCCAGGGTTCAATCTCTCATTTTAAAAGGTTTGGTGTAGAGCCTTCTGGATTGATAAAGTTGGAGAAAGAGATTGAACAAGAAGAGACACTTTCGACTCCTCTTCCTTCTCCTTCCCCTTCCCCAACAAAGTCACCTGGCAAAAAGAGCACAGGAAAACTCCTGGATGATGCAGTAAGTTTGTTTTGTTATACGTTTTGTTTTGTTGGTAATGTTTTCTTTTTAGAGTCTTGTTTTGTGATACTGTATCTCTTAGAACCTTATTTATTCAACTTCAGCCTCCTCCAACCTAAAATATTTGACAGTACTATTTGGGTATTCGGAAAGCTGCAGCTCTACACATTTGAAGCTTAGACATCTGATTCATAAGTATTTTGTTTCCCAAATTTGAATAGCATACACACACACATACACAGTAATTCACAGTAGTAAACTAAATAAACATATGTAAGAACTTAGTGGAAATTTAGTTCAAATGAGGGACTGATTAAAAACATATTGATAACAGTAAGGCATAGTGAAGTTTTTATAATACTGAATCGTTTGTTACTAAGTCCATACTGATGGAATGGAACGGAATGAAATGGAATGGAATGGAAGCATTGTCCAACCCCAAATTACCTCAGCGATGTATAGTGAAAGCAAACAAAATAATAATAATAATAATAATAATAATAATAATAATAATAATAATAATAATAATAATAATAATAATAATAATAATAATAATTTAATATTTGTAAACCGCTCCCTCTCCCCATAGGGACTCGGGGCGGTGCACAGGAAGAATAAAAAACAATAAATATATACAGACATTTCTTTAAAAACAAATTAAACCTATACCTGTGCTAAAATTCCCCATTAAAACTAAGCTAAACTAAAATAGCATTCCCAATAATTAAATATAATAATAATAATAATAATACCCCAAAGACAGAGAGACTATCCTAGGCCGGCCAGACAGAAAAGATGTGTTTTTAATTTAAGACAGAAGGAGCGGAGGTCCGTGGTCGTCCTAATGTCGGGGGGAAGGTCGTTCCAGAGGGCTGGGCCCGCCACAGAGAGAGCCCTTCCCCTGGGTGTCGCCCGCTGACAAAGTCTAGTGGACGGCACCCGGAGAAGTCCCTCTCTGTGAGAGCGAATCGGCCGTGAGGATGTATGAGGCAGGATCCGATCCCGCAGATAGCTAGGTCCCGAGCCATGGAGCGCTTTAAAGATGATAACTAACATCTTGAAGCGCACCCGAAAATACCATGAAATAAAATTATAAAAGAAAGGGAATAAGAAATAAGAGGAAGAATACAGATATATTTTCTCACAGGATGTTAAAGGCTGTTTTCTACCAAGGATCATAACAGTAAGAGTCAGAGACTCGGTCTTTCAAGGTATATATAAAGAGTCACTTTTCAGATATGCTGAAATAGAGATATTGGAGATGAAAGACATAGTAATAGGATTTTACTCACTATATTTACCCCAGATACTCTTCCTGTGTTTTAAAACTCAAAAGAGAGCAAGGTGTCTGCTGTATCGTAAACTGGGAACATGCAAATATGAGTAGATAAATAGGTACCATTTTGGTGGGAAGGTAACAGTATTTGGTGTGCCTCAGCATATAGTCATGCTGGCGACATGGCCATGGAAATGACTTCAGACAACACTGGGTCTCTCAGCTAAGAAACAAAGATAAGCACAATCCCCTAGAGCTGAACATGTATTTTTTAAAATATTTTGTTCACTATTGAATATTATTATCTTATTGTCATTGAATCAGGCCTTTATACTATTGGACTATATAGCCCAATATTCTGTTGCTGTTTATGTCAGTCTGCATGGAATTTTACAGAGAATGAAGCAGTTGGTTCTGTGGAAGACTTAAAGAGAAGCAGCAGAAAAAAGGAAACAAAGTAACTTTGTTAACAAGAACTATAAAGCAGCTCTCCCAGCGAATGGTATTCAAATGTGATAGACTTCAATGCTTATATTGGCTGCAGACATGAAGACTTCCAATATGAGCCCAATATAACTAGTTAGCATCTCAAGAAATGTGCTTTAATGTTCTTTTCAGAAGGTGTTGAATAGGATTTTAAAGAATATGATGTCTAACAGGTGTTCAGGGATCAGCTTAGAACATTTAAATAGCAAGGAATACTTTTTTGGGATGCTGAAGAGCTTTGAAAAATGGAAGGTGGAACTGGAGAAGTACAGGCAATTTATGTGGAGAGATGAAGAGAGTCTGAGGTCAGGCAGAGTTTTGAATAGAATGACTAAGAGCTTATGATAGATCCATATTTTGAATCTACCTGGCAGTGGTTTCAGGGTCTTAAGGTTTCTTCCTTTTATTTTTCATCTCTCTAAAACAGCCTTGAAATCTAGGACTTTCTTCCTGCAGCTAATTTGGGTATTCATCCTAATAGAATAATACTTGCTGTTCAGTTCACAGGCCAATCTTCTCTTATACAAGCAGAACCACGATAAACCATGTTCTAGGGAATGAAGAGTTAAATGGAAAAGTAAGAACGACACTTTTAAAAGAACCTGTTTCTATGGCAACTCCTATATTGCAGGGTAGAAATGTAGCCTGGGAATTACAAAGCACTCCTTAAAAGCCCCTGTGCCACGTAAGAGCTATAATGAACAGATGGAATTTGGTGTATAATTTGTTGAAATGCAAACTTTCTTAGGGTCAGCACTTTCCCCCCTTCCTGCGTCTTTAACTTTTCAAACTCTCTTACCATGGCTGTCAGAGAAAAATAGAGGCAAAGTTAGTGCGTAGCAATGAAAAGCCGATATTCTCGCAGGAGAAGGAAAAAGGAGAAAAACAGCAATATAAGGTAGCCTTTCCCAACTTACCCCCTGCTAGGAAGTTGCACTGTAAGTCCCATCGTTCCTGCTAGCATGGTCCTGCTGCCTCCAGGAGATAAAAATGAAACACATCATATCTGAAGAGTAATAGGTATAAAGACAGAGTTAAGATGATTCTTGTGATCTCCATCATTCATAAAATAGCAACTGAAGAAAACAAAAATAAAGCTACCTAGCCATGTCTCTAGGTATGCAGAACTCCAGATTCCACATAGGTAGAATACAGGTGGTGCTCGATGTACAACCATTTGTTTAGTGAACATTTGAAGTTACAAAGCACTGAAAAAAGTGACTGATTACCATTTTTCACACTTACAACCGTTACAAGCATCCCCATGGTCACGTGATCAAAATTTGGACACTCGGCAATTGGCATGCTTATATGACGGCTGCCATGGAGTCATGTGATCATTTTTTGCGGCACTCAGTCAAGCAAAATCAATGGGGAAGTCAGTTTCACTTAACCAACTTGTTACTAGCTTTAACAACTGCAATGATTCACTTAACAACTGTGGCAAGAAAAGTTGTAAAATGGGCAAAACGCATTGAACTATCTTGCCTAGCAACATAAATTTTGGGTTCAATTGTGATTGTACGTCAAGAACTACCTATAGTCTATATAAATTTAACTGAACTGAACCCTGACTTTGAGCGTACTTCCCAGATCCAGCCCCTTTCAACATGATTGCTATTATTTCAGGAAATTCCTTTATGTTATGTTAATGCTGTGGGGAGACAGAAATGACCATATACATGCTGAATTAAAATACAACTACATGATTTCGGCAATCTTCACCTCAATACATAATTCAGCCCAGGTGGAGGAGAAGATATGTCTCTTTTCCTTCCAAACATTAAAACAACACAGTATTAAATCAGATAGAAGAAAGAGGAGAAGAAAAGGATTCAGTGAACACTATCTCCAAAGAGAATGGATTGCTTAGGTAGAACTCCTGCTTGTGTGGATTTTGGAGCATGAGGTTAGATACAGTAAGATTAGCAATTTACTTAGACCTGCAGTCTGTCTGAATAAGGTGGAGTTCATATGATGTTTCAAGACATTCTCACACATCTATCCCAAATGTATCTTTAATCTGAGCCAAATCATTGAACTACTATAGCTGTTGACCACTAATATTACTCCTAAATTCCTGTTCTGAAAATATTCCAAGGTATGTGTGTGTATGTATATGTGTACACACACACACACACAGTATTATATATCAAGAATAAATCTTATCTATGTGTTGTTAATGTACCAGGAATGGCACTTGTGAAACAGCGACAGAATAAAGGAAAAACATGGCCATATTTGTTAGCCAGTGAATCATGGAAAGAAGGCAATTTAAAGTAAAGAAGAAGACTTTTCTTTATTCTCAGAGAAAATACTCCTACAAAAATGATGCCCAATGTCAACAGTTTTCTTTTGCAGATAAACATGCTTGAAAACATATGTGGACTTCATATTAGGTTTTTTTTCCTGTAGACAGAGATAAAATTTTGAAATTAAATTGAATCAAGATTAGCTTTGATGTTATGAAAGGGCATTGGATTTATGGGCCTGCCTTCCAGAAACTCCTGCAAGTTGGCACCTTTGCTGCCATATAATCTGACATTTTAGAGTCCCCTATGTGGAGGTATACAAATGATAAATTTATTCATCATGTTTTAAAATTATATAACTGCTTGGATAAAAGAAAACAAAGACACCTTCTGAAATGTACAAAATTCAAGCCATTGCAAAGAATCCAAGATGATAGATCCCTTCCCTGCGATAGCAGCAAGACTCCAGTTGAGTTGAGTTTAGGGCAAGTTTAGTTAAAGTGAAGTCATTGTTTATACTAAGCACATTTTCTGGCTTGTTAAAATGGAACGAATAAAATATGGGATAGAACATTTGTTTTGGTGACCTGCTTATGTGGTTGATTGTATGATTGGCCACAATTGGGAACAGATCACTGGATTAGCTTACCTTTAGTCTGATCCAGTAAGGCTGTTTTTATTCTTATTACTTTAGAAATAAATTTGTTTTAAAAAAACAGAATGCAAGAAAGTTTAAAACACTATCTTTCCTTAATAGATTTTTTAGCAACATATTTATCTTGTTCTCCATCTTCCTTTACACATTGTTGGGTTATGAACTAGAGCAGGGGTTCCCAAACTTGGCAACTTGAAGACTTGTGGACTTCAACTCACAGAATTCTCCAGCTGACTGGAGAATTCTGCGAGTTGAAGTCCACAAGTCTTCAAGATGCCAAGTTTGGGAACCCCTGAACTAGAGTATTAAGCTGAAGTGGATGAAATTTTTAGGAAATGCTTCTTCATTGTTTTATTTGACATGAACACATTGGTCAATTTTCATCATGGATCACTGTGTTATGTAGACATTATTCATCCAGATGCCAGTCAGCAGTAATACTTGAAATTCAGATTAGAATTCAGTCAACTAAAGCTTTTTGTTTGCTATGAAGTTTCTGTTCTTTCAGTTCATTGGAAATTCTAGTTAAACTAAATATTAGCACAGCTCAACTGTGTTTCACCTACTTGTGGTTTCTAAAATAGTAGACCCCAACTTATTGTGAATTTAAATACTTAAACAGTATGGAAAACTACCATTGGCAGTTTTTGTTCTGACAGTTTTTATAGATAGTTACTGGAATTAGCTATTTTTGGATTATGTCCCCAAAAAAACGCAGCATCAATGCTTCCTTATCTGAAGCTTAGCTATAAAATTAAGTGTGTGAAAAATTATGTATTCATTCTATAATTAGCAATGGCATTTAGATTAATATACCATTCACGGTGCTTTACAGCTCACTAAGTGATTTACAGAGTCAGCATATTGTCCCCAACAATCTGGGTCCTCATTTTACCCACCTTGAAAGTATGAAAGGCTGAGTCAACCTTGAGCCTGGTGAGATTCAAACTGCCAAATTGCAGGCAGCCTACAGGCAGCAGAAATAGCCTGCAGTAACCACTCTAACCACTGTGCCATGGTGGCTTTTTAAATTTAAATATCAAAATTGAGTTACTGCACTTCAATACATTACCACCTCCATATACAGCTCTGATTCTCATGGATGCCTAACACAATAACAAAGCTGGGAAAATTCTATTCTTGGAGCCACATGCAGACCTTGGATACAAAGGCACTCTAGAAGACTTCGCTGTGCTTCCCATCACCAGATGATCAACATGATTACAAAAGAAACAGCTGAATGAAATCATTAGTTGAATGATTTCTTCCTGAAATTAATGGCAGAAAGCCCAGCAGCCTCATGTCTGCTAGCCAGTTGGGTCATCTGAGGGTGAAAATATACAAGGTTCAGGAAAGTGTTGAATTACTTATGACTATATACCAGTCTTTGTGTCTCAGTGTGTGTAAAGTTGCCATTGTACACATGCATGTTTCTTACGTGTACATAAGTATACTCCAAACCTTGAGGCTGAACATGTTACATTTTGAATTTCAATTAGTTGCAGCTCAGTTTTAACCATTTAAATTAGGTACATAAAACCAGAGACATCCACAGAGTAGAACCCCAGGGTAGAAATTTAGGACTTTCTTAAAATAATGAGCAAGATCTTTTTTTCTATATACATAGCTAGTGTGGTATAGTAATTCCAGAAGCAATATTTAATCACTTCTGTCAACTCCTACTGAAAATACTTGAATTAATATAAATAATTGCATGTTGTTGTTTTTAAAAAGTCCTCATTCCTGAACAAATGACCGCATCTCAAGGATACTGTTTATTATAAATATTAGTAATACAAAATGTAATAGTGCATCCACTTTTGGATTGAGAGGCAGAGATGTAGATATATTTTTTTCATAACAAAGTTAGAGCAGTTAACGTTCGGGTTTGAGAAACCTGCGGGGAAGCTATTGAAAGGATGCAACAAGTTAGTATTCCTCATTTTTGAAAACCACTTGTCCTCTTGTTCTAGATGAAAATTTTGGAGGAAGTCATGATATTAAGGAAGTAACGGGACATGATGTAATCAGATTATAAAATGGTAGATGAGACAGTTCTAATTCACTTCCCATATAAGAGCTCTCTTAGCTCTTTCCAGAAGGCTTATGGAGGGATGAATACATCAGACTAAAATAAGAGAGAGAGAGAGACTTAATTCTTAATCTTCCTTGTATTAGGAACAAGGCAGAGTAATGTTATGTTAACTATCTGTATCCAAAGAGGTCCTTTAAGTCAGTGGCTATGCCTATTGAAATCCTTGTGTTGGGAAATGTAGGAATGTGAAAACTATAAATTCAGAAGGATGTACAATTCAGAAAAGTCTGGAAATTAGTCCATCTCTGACAGAGGAGTCTGAATATACTCTGAAATAATAGAAGAATAATGCAGAAGATACACTGAAATTATAACTTTGTTTTCCAGGTCAAACATATTTCTGAAGACCCGCCTTGTAAATGCCCTAGTAAATTTTGTGTGGAGCGCCTTTCTCAGGGGAGGTACAGAGTTGGAGAGAAGATCCTTTTCATCAGGGTAAGAAAAAAAATAACACTATCTCTTTTGTGAAGTGAAATATGATAAGTAAGCAAATGAGTCCTGTTTCACTTCTTGTTTTGTTTTAAAAAGGCACTTGTGCTACTGCATTTGGGGGACCTTTAGGGTCAGCCTTCTACCTGTACTATTTATATGAAAATCAGTCTAAAATAAAGCTCTAGTTCTGATTATATTCTCAATGTGATTGCTGGGATTATCAAGATCTGCACACTTCTAGCCATGTTTGTTTTTAAAACATTTATTTTACTTATTCATCTATTCATTCCTAATCCATTGTTGCAAGATATTCACTTCTAGATCCTACTATGCTTATGCATAAAGGAAAAGATGAATTTGAGCTCAACATCTGGTAACTACATGAGTACAACTTTATGGTTTTCTTGGTACTAGCTTGAAAATGGGTTTGACATTATATTCTCCTGCTTTCCTTCCTGCCTTTTTGAATTTTCAGTGCGCCTTGCAGACTTGTAGTCTTCTAAATATTATTTATTCTGCTTCTGAATGTGGACAAGTTGGTGCTTCCTACTATGATACAGTCATGAGTATTTTCCATTTTTCACCTCATGGAAAATTTAAAAAATACTATTCTCTCCTCTTGAAAAATCTGTGGAAGACTTATTTATTTTTAATATAATTATTACATTAATTAAATAAGAAAATCAAATTTATGTATTAATTACTGGATGTAGCATCCTATAGTAAGGTAGAGATTGTCAAAATGCGAGAAATCAATTAAATAATGCAGAGAGTGAAATTATGGTAAAGGAAAACAAAATAGAAAGAATGAAAAGAAAATGAATAAAGGCAAAACCATATATTTAGGCCCCCATTTCAAAGTATTTTAGATGTGATGGCTGAGAACTGTATACAAAGCAATTTTTGTATGTAATATCTTCAGTTGTTTTTAAAGGACTCTTGATTGCAGATTCTATTTTACTTGTTTATTTGTTCTTTTATCTGTGAGTATGAATACATTTTAAGTATGTACAAGGTACATGACTATGTATTTTGTCTGTTCTGACAGTCAAAGGAAAAATAATGGATTACTTTTCAAGTTTCATACTTTTGTAGTGTTTCTATGGATTAGTGATTTTCTGTTCAAACATGCCTCAGACTTGTTTCAGTAATAAATATTGTAAAGAATGTAATTCATCAACTCTTGCAAATCCCAGGTTGAGATAGTAAAATTTTCTTTGATTTGTATGGATTTGTTGCTCTTTCACCACCAGAACAACAGAACAAAACAAGAAAGTGATATAAAATAGACCAAAGGTCAAATTAAACCACTAACAACATATTACAAATTGAAACATTGAAGTTTATTAATAATATCAGTAACAAACCATTAAGTAATTAAGAGATCTGCTATGAGTTTAGGAAGAGATCATAGCTTATTCAGAGAGCAAATATTACAGAGGCGAACGGTCTCAGGTTTTATTTCAGGTAGGACAGTAGAAGAAAACCAGAGATTGATTTTCCAATAGTCCTTTTAGGCCGCATCTTCATATCTGAAAAAAAAAAAAGAGGATCTTGTCCTATTTGCTAAATATCTTGTTGGTGAGATTTATGAAAAGATAGTCGCGGTGGCTCAGTGACTAAGATGTTGAGCTTGTTGATCAGAAAGGTCAACAGTTCGGTGATTCCCTAGTGCCACGTAACAGAGTGAGCTCGTGTTACCTGTCCCAGCTTCTGCCAACCTAGCATGTAAAAAATGTAAGTAAAAAAATAGGAACCATTTTTGGTGGCAAGGTAACAACGTTCGGTGCATCTTCAGGTCTAGTCATGCTGGCCGCATGACCAAGGAGACATTTTTGGATAGTTGAGAGATGAGCACCGCCCCCTAGAGGTGGGAATGACTAGCACATATGTGCAAGGGGAACCTTTACCTTTACAGTCTCTACAACCCACAATATGGGTGTCGCTAGTGGGATGAAATTTTGATACACATATAAGCTTCTACATAACTGTGAACGTTGCCAATGAGTATACCAGCTGCTTAATGCTTTTAGAGAGGCTATTGGAATGTTAAGATCTACATAACCCTTCACGCTAAATCTAGTTCATTTTCATTGTTAATTCCTGGTGGATCACAAATAACTCCAGAAGAAAAGCTGTCACTGATGCTTTCATGATAAAAGCACTATGAATCTATTCCTAGAATTAGATTTCAGCAATGACTCCAAGTAGATCTAATCCTAACCCTAACCCTAGTTTTATATTCAATGCCAGTGGGCTATTCCCATGTATTTTACTACGGACCGCAAACAGCTCTGAACAAAAGGCTATCATTGTCACTTCCCTTAGAAAACTTCTAGAAAGTATTCCTGGTGCTACTTTTTAGCCGTGGCTCTAAGCAGACGAAACCCTAACCCTAATCGTAGTTCATTTTCAATGAAAATAGAATTTTCCCATGCATTTTACTGTGAACCAAAAACAACTTCAAGAAAAAAGCTGTTACCATCAATTTCCTTAGAAACCCACTAAAATCCTATCACTAGCATTAGATTTTGGCCAAGACTTCAAGTAGACCTTACCCTAATACTAACCTTATTTTCATTTTCAATGCCAATGGGATTTTCACATATATTTTATTGTGGGCCATAAACAAATCTGAACAAAAAACTGAGGAAAGAGTCAGAAAATGTCAAATAATCTATTCTCTCTCCGTAACGTTATTTTTCAGCCATGACTCCAAGAAGACCTAAAGTTTTTTAGCCATGACTCCAAGAAGGCCTACCTTTATTTTCAATGACAATGATTTTTCCCCCCATGTATTTTACTGTGGATGACAAAAAAAAAACCCTCCAAAAAAAAATGTCATTGTTGCTTCCGTTAGAAAACTTCTAAGCACCCGTCCTTGCATTAATATTTGGCCATGATTCCAAGTAGCTAACCTGGAACTCTAACTCTTACTTTAACCCTCAATTTACTTTACTGTGGACCAGAAACAACTCCAAATGAAAAACTGTCACTATCCCTTCCCTTGGAAATCATCTCCTGTAAGAATCTATCTCACATTAGTTTTCAGCCATGACTCCAAGTAGACCTAAACCTAACAGTAACTCCAACTCTAACTCAATGTAGTTTTAGACTATATATTGTTATCGTGGAAAATGTAAATCAATACCACCAGAGGATTCATAATAATTTGACACTCTAATATGAAATTTTCAAAAGTGGTAGTTTTTTAAAAAAAAGAATTTTTTTTAGGAAAGGTGCATCTAGAATTTCAATTTCAGTTCACTATAAATCAATCTCTTCAATATTGTTCTGCTATTTTTTCTTTCAATTCCAGTCATATTAGTCTAGAATGCAACAATTCAGAACATTATATATATTAGCTGTTAGATAGCTACCAAAAGTTGGTTTTTAGATCTTTGATTCCAGAAAGATTTCCTAGGGTGTGTGTGTATGTGTGTATGTGTGTTAAGTTTTTGAGCTGATCAATAAATAAATCAGGGAGACTAGGATAGATCTATTTCGAGTTATTTAGCTCTCATCAGCTAGCCATACCCTTACTGGGATTCGAACCAGGGAAGTATTACATGTGAGGCAGCTGTAATTGTCACTAGACTACTGGTTCGTACCCTGATCAGCTGAGACAGGAGGATATGCTTGTGTCACAACACCCTGTTAAGCCCCAATTAAGGAAGGAAGTATACTGCTTTCCTTTTCTGCCTTTCGGCTCATCACCAGAGACCATCTAGACAGAAAGCTATTAGTTCCGTTGTGTACTTTTTTTATATGTGTGTTAGGTATATATATATATACCCATTTATATATATAAATGAGTAGCAGTATGCTCCCTTCCTCCCATATTTGGGCGTACCAGGTGCTCTGACATAAATATATATATATGTGTTTGTGTGTGTGTGTTACGTTTTTTAGCTGATCAAGTATATATATATATATATAAATGTAACAAGAGTTTGTTCAAAACCGCTAATCTCCGAAAGTACTGCACCGATCGCTTCCAAATTTTCACACAATGCTCCTTTGAAATACAGCACCAATGATATGTATAGATTGTGTAGATGTCACACCTTTGCCAGGTATACACAACGGAAATGTACAAAATTGTAAAAAAGGTCTGTAGATGGATACAAAGAGAGCAGTGATCCACAGGTATTATGTCATACTTTATGAAATAAAATACTAGAGAGGGAGAGGGAGGGAGCAATGCGGTAGGTAGGTAGGTAGGTAGGTAGGTAGAGGGATAGAGAAGGAGAAATACAGTAGGTAGGAAGGAAGGAAGGTAGAGGGATAGAGAGAGGGAATAATACGGTCGGTAGGTAGGTAGGTAGGTAGGTAGGTAGGTAGGTAGAGGGAGAGAGAGAGGGAGAAATACAGTAGGTAGGTAAGTTGGGGGTTATACGATGGTTGTGTGTACGTGTTTGTGTGTGCAAGTGTAGATCTACACACAGATTGGTTGGCCATTTAACCAGACTGGGCCACAGCAACGCGTGGCCGGGAACGGCTAATATATATATATTTATTGATCAGCTCAAAAACGTAACACACACACACACACACACACACACACACACACACATACACACATATATATGTGTGTGTGTGTTTTGTTGTTAGGTTTTGTGACACAAGCATATATATATTGAGCAGATAAAAAGCAACAAGAGAATTTCTTCATGCTTTACACACACACACCTTATCTTTGTTCATACATACACACCAGTGGTGGGTTTCAAAATTTTTAGAACCTCTTCTGTAGGTGTGGCTGCTTTGTGGGAGTGGTTTGTCGGCCATGTGACTGGGTGGGCATGGTCAACTTGTAAAATGTGGTGAAACTCACTTAACAACACTCTTGCTTAGCAACCAAAATGTTAGCTCAAAAACTCTGGTATTTGAAGCACGCAAGTCTTAAAGCTGTCAAGTTACAAGACCCTTGCACCCTTAACCCTTAAAAAAAAACCCAGGGGTATTCAAACTTAACAGCTTTAAGACTTGTGGACTTCAACTCCCAGAATTCCTCCTCTTGCTCTTCTTCTTGATCATGTCAGGACGGGTGTGGGGAGGGAGCTGGAACCGGTTCTAAACAGCACTGTAGATTTGTGGAACCTCTTCTATAGAAGAAGTTAGAACTGGCAGGAACCCACCCTTGCTACACACAAAATGTGTATGGAGTTTCTCTTTGTCTCCTGTGTTATAATCAAAAAGCGTTGAATTCTGACCAGTTACTTTTCATCAATATTGCAAAGAAAATTGTTACAAATTTAGAAGGTAGTTTGGAATGCAGTGTAGCCATTCTTGGGCAATTGTTGATCGGGTAAGTTCGTGTCCCAACTTGGTGCTTTTATCCATCAGTTATACTTTGATCTTTTCCTGGGCTTTGGCAGCATACTCTTGCATGCTATTGTCTCTCTGTGCACCTGTGCATTCAGATAGACTGTGTGTGTTTTATGAGACTGAACATTCATCATCTAGTAGTTCATTAAGCTCAATATCCATCATGATCACCAGAAAAGGTTATTTCCTGGGCAAGCCTGCAAAGAGGCTCCTTTGTCTTTAAATGGATATTCTCTCAGGTTCAGCAAACCTTTCAGTTTCTGTGTATCCAAAATAATCTCCAATCAAGCTGTACTTTGCTTTTCTTAGCAGATGAGAATTAGGTTAAGCTTCTAATAAACTTAATAATGACTCAGGTGAAGGGACTTGTTGCTTTTGGCATTCTGAAAGCGCTTTCTGGTGCAAATTGACAGGTCTGCATTACTAAACAGGGATAAGGTAAACCTGTGTTGAAGGTGTATCATTCTCTGAATTCTTTATGTAGCCACACTAATCTCTATAATACAGAAACTACATACTGTAAATGGGTTTCATATATGGGAGTTGTCTGTGTATTTGTCATCAACTTTATGAGTTCTGCTTTTGATTCTTTCAAAGTAATCTGACATCTCAGAATTAAGTAGTGTGGCTTTCTGAAAATGAAGAGACAGAAACAAACTTCATCCATTTAATGTCTTTATTCCACTTTGCTACCAAAAGGGGTTAAAATGAACAACCTTGATGTAACTTTTTATAAAGTATGGCACTGAATTTGTCACTATGTATACTAGTCACATATTTGGAGCTTCAACTAGAAGGAATAAGGATACAACCTTGGGCAAAAATACAATGTCTGGATATCTTAGGTGCATAAACATTGGAAATATATTTCTTGTCAATGGAGACATATTTATATTCTTCTTCTATATATAGCCACAACTGCGGGGTATTATTTAAAGCATCTTCAATTCCATATGTAACCTTTTGTATTAAAAAAAGTCCATGAATTATTAGATTACTTTCTATTTGCTTTAATAATTAGATTAATTCCTATTTAAGTAGGATTAAAGTAAAAGATATAGGAGGAAAGGAAGAAAAGTAGAAACAACTACATTGAAATTAGCAGTCGTAATACGTATGTATGTTCTTCAAATGTAGAAATACATACTAGGGTTTTAGATTCACAATCTTTGAAATTTGAAACAAAACCATTAGTACCATAGCGCTTCTTTGGTTTAACTGAATTTTCCCAACATACAATAAAATATATGAAATTTTCATCCAATTTTTGGAGAAAGCAAGTTCTTATAAAAAAAACACGAAGTAAATAAAATTCTTACTCACGTTTTCATCCAAGTTGGTAAACAGTTGTTTGCCAGCAGGGGAGAAGAAAACTCGTGGGATTGAACAATATATGATTGAATATATAGGAATGTAAACTGAAAATTCAAGAATTAAGCCTTCAAAACCTCTTGCACAAATGGACACTTGAGTTAATTTTATTCCCCCACCCCCACATTTTAATTTTTAGCAATTAAACTTCTTTTGCACCCAGGTGACATTTGGGGAATTGGATACATTTTGACCAAAGGTAAAGATAGTGAAACTTGTATGGGATATTTTTAAACTATGTAATTTCATACCTTACCCATATATTTAGCAATATTATTTTATAATTTCAGAGATCTCAAACTCAAAATAAAATATCTGTGTGCAATTCATCAGTACATTGTCCCATAAATCAAGAGAACTGCTTATCTGAACCACATGTTATAGACTATTTAAAAAAGCAGTAAAATTCTAGGATACACAGGAAAGAAAGATGATATTTCATGTCTCATTTTGTTGGTTGGATGGTATTACATGCATCATAACCTCTTAATATTCCATTCAACATTAATTTGGTATCAAACTTCCCCCAACACACATTTAATCTTGATCAGTCTATTTACTTTACTACATGCTCTACAGCCAGCAATGTATTTTAAATTTACAAACCAAAAAGAGATTCTAAGAATCTCTTTAACAATTGTAACAATAATCTTAGTCAATTTATTCTGAGCAAAATGCACTGTTGCCTTTTCTTTGTTAAGAATCCCATAATCAGCTGTTGTTGTATACTGGAAACTGGCCGGTGATCTAAAGTGGTGTGTGATCTGCCATTTGCTCATTCCAATGAAACACTCCTCTTTATACATTAATAAGCAGGCATATTTCAGAAGAAATATTTATTTATTATTTATTTATTTTATTAAATTTATAGACCGCCCCTCTCCCCCATGGGGACTTGGGGCGGTGCACAGGAAATTAAAAATCTAATAAATACAACAATATACAAAATATTAAAACCGAATTAAATTATCCCTGTGCTAAAATCAATATTAAAACCCCTAAAACCCTAACAATTACCCCTTAAAATTCTGATTAAACAATTTCTTTCTGCGGCTAGGTATAAAAAGTTAGGCCAGGCTGGCCTGATAGAAGAAGTGAGTCTTTAACTTCTGGCGGAAGGAGTGGAGGTCCATCGTTGTTCTGATTTTGGGGTAGGTCGTTCTAGAGGGTTGGGCCCACCACAGAGAAGGCCCTTCCCCTGGCCGTTGCCCGCTGGCATTGCCTAGTGGACGGCACCCGAAGAAGTCCCTCTCTGTGGGAGCGGATTGGCCGAAGGGATGTATGGGGGAGGATGCGATCTCGCAAATAACTAGGTCCCGTGCCATGGAGCACTTTAAAGGTGGTAACCAACACCTTGAAGCACACCCGAAAGGCCACAGGCAGCCAGTGCAGCTCGCACAGGAGCGGTGTTACATGGGCAAACCTGGAGGTTCCCAGAACTGCCCGCACGGCTGCATTCTGGACTAGCTGCAGTCTTCGGGTGCACCTCAAGGGGAGCCCCATGTAGAGAGCATTGCAGTAGTCCAGACGGGATGTCATGAGCAGGGGTGGGTTTCTAGGGGATTGGCCAGGATCGCACGAGCCCGATCGTAAAATTTAGAGATCCTGGCCGATCCCGTTGGACGATGGACCCGGAAGTTACTTCCGGAACACGTGGCTCACTCCGTCAAAACCTCCGTTTGAAGCTCTTTCTCTGTTGGGGCGGCTGGGGGGGTGTTCGCGCAGGCTAGCGCGCCTGCCTTCCGCCGCCCCTAGCCTGCCAGGCTTCAAAACTAAAGGGCGGGGGCCGGGCCTTGAAGCTCTTTCATTGTTAGCATGGCTAGGGGGGCAGCGGAAGGCATGCTAGGTGCGCGAAGGCCCCCCCGCCCTCCCCAGCCGCGCCAACAGGGAAAGAGTTTCAAGGCCCGGCCTGGGCCCTTTAGTTTTGAAGCTGCCAGGGCCGAGTCGGCCCTTTTGCGCTTGGCGCAAATGCAGAGGCTTGGGGGGGCTTCGTGCTGAGCCGAGCCAAGCGCGCCCGGCTGGAGCGCATGAGCCACCCGCGAGCGCCATGGCGAGCCGGAGCGGGGCGCGGGGCGCGCTGCTGCTGTTGCTGCTCCTGCTGCTGCTGTGCGGGCCGGGGGTGCGGGGGATGCGCCGACAAGCAGAACAGCCTCCGCAGGGCAGCCAGCGGCATCTACCAGGGCGCCAGCGGCCTCCTGGGCGAGGAGAACGTGCGCGCCCTGCAGAAGGTGAGCGGCGCCCGGAGGGTCCCGGGCAAAGGGGAGGGGGCGGGAAGGGGAAGAGGAGAGGTCTGGGGAGGGAGGGGGGTCTGGCCTTGTGGGGGGGGAAGGGCTGCAGAAGGGGGTCCCCGACTTTGGCGTGGGCGGCCAGGAGGGAGATTGGGGAGGTCCGAGTGAGTAAGTAACTGTGGCCGACTGGCCGGCGGGCGGGTAAGGAAAGTTGCTGCGGCAGCGCCCAACAATCCGCTGGCCCGCTGGCCACGGTTGCTCGCTCGCTCGCTTGCTCACCCATCGGACGCCAGGTTCCTTCGTCCGGTGGATGGGTGAGAGAGCGAGCGAGTAAATACAGCCAGCGGGCTGGCGGGCCGGTCAGGCTACTTCCAGGAGCTGAGGAGGTTTGTGGGGGGGGGGAGACAGACAGACAGAGAGAGGCACAGACACACAGAGAGACAGGGAGGGAGGGGGGAACCAGAGAGTGACAGACACACACAGAGAGACAGAGAGTGGGAGGGAGGGAGAGAAAGAGACATAGAATGAGTGATTTAAGTGCCTGAATGCGAGACAGACAGACACACACACACACACACACACACACACACACACACAGAGTGACAGATGGGCAAACAAAGGAGAGAGAGACAGAGAGAGAGAGAAAAAAAGGTGGGAGAGAGAGAAAGAAAGAGAGAAAGAAAGACAGACAGAGAGAAAGAGAGAGAAAAGAAAGAGAGACAGAAAGGAAAGAGAAAAGAGAGAGAGAGAAAGAGAGAAAGAAAAGAGACAGAAAGAGAGAAAGAGAAAGAAAAAGAGAGAGAGAAAGAAAGAAAGAGAGAGGAGAGAGAAAGAGGGAAAGAAAGAAAGAGAAAGAGAAAGAAATAAAGAGAGAGAGAAAGAGGGAAAGAAAGAAAAAATGAGAGAGAAAGAAAGAGAGAGAAAGAGAAAGAAAGAGAGAAAGAGAAAGAAAGAGAGAAAGAGAAAGAAATAAAGAGAGAGAGAGAAAGAAAGTGGGAAGGAAAGAAAGAGACAGAGAAAAAAAGAGAGACAGAGAAAGAGAGAAAGAAAGACAGAAGGAAAGAAAGAAAAAGAAAGAGAGAGAGAGAGAGAGAACTTATGACCACAATTAAGCCCAAAAGTTTGGTTGCTAACCAAGACTATTGTTAAGTGAGTTTCACATTTTCCAAATTGGCCACTCCCACCCGGTCACATGGCCGGCAAGCCACTCCCACCCGGTCACATGGCCGGCAAGCCTCTCCCACCCGGTCACATGGCTGGCAAGCCACTCCCACAAAGCAGGCCACATCCACAGAACCTGTTCCAAAAATTTTGAAACCCACCCCTGGTAATGAGTGCGTGAGTGACTGTGTGCAGGGCGTCCCGGTCCAATAAGGCCGCAACTGACGTACCAGGCGAACCTGGTAGAACGCCCCCCTGGCCACGGCTATCACTTGCTCTTCCATGGACAGCTGGGTATCAAGGAGGACGCCCAAGTTGCGTGCCCTATCCATGGGGGCTAGGTGTTTGCCCCCTATGGCCAGCGATGGAACGAACTGGTTGAACCGGGGCGCTGGAAACCACAGCCACTCGGTCTTAGACGGGTTGAGTCTGAGTCTGTTCCTTCCCATCCAGACCCGCACGGCTTCCAGACACCGGGACATCACTTCAACGGCATCGTTGGGGTGGTTTGGGGTAGATACAGCTGAGTGTCGTCAGCGTACAGATGGTACTTTACCCCAAAACCACGGATGATCTCGCCCAGCGGCTTCATATATGTGTTGAACAGATAGTAACATTGGTCCACTGTTTTCTCTTTTTATCCAGTTGAATAACCACTGAATAGTTTTTCCTTTGTTGTTGTTCACTTTTTTTGATTAAACAAACAAGAAACAATAAAATTAAAAGTATTAAATAGTAGATTGTACACTTTATTATTTGAAACTACCTTCTGGTTTTATAAACAAATCAATGTTAGCTCTTTACTGTAGTCCCTCCAGATAATTCCATCATCCAAACCATTGTGTCTTATGTATAGATACATGCTCTCCACACAAATGATGAGGAAATATCCAAGGCACTATCATGATAAACCTTTCACAATATTATTCTAAAAAGCTTAGCAGAAAATTAGAGCTTCTGAATTAAATAAAGCATAAAGTTATAGAATGAAAGTAGCTATGTTTATACACTTGTATGTTTATTTGTTAACACATGCGTGCATCAGAAAATGTAAGCAGAACATTCATGTAGGAAATTGAACTTTTTAAAATGCATTGTTTTAATGGTTCCTTTATAGGCTTACTATTAGCAGAAATCTTTGACCATTTAAAGAATCCAAGTAGATATTGCAGACATTTATTCTGAAAGGACATAATTACATGGACACCCTCTGAAAATACTTCTGAAGACAAGGCATCTCAAAATTACATGTAATCTTTGTGAAGGAGAGTTGGCAGTATGTTGTCATATTCCCAATGATGGGGAACATTGCATTAATCTTTATCTTCTAATAGAGGTGTTCAAGAGATGTTCAGGGAGGGAGTTTTTTTAGCTAAGGAAACCAGCTAAAACGGAGTCCTTGAGTTAATTAAACTTTTATTGAAACACAGTGATTAGTTTTGGATACTGCAGATTAAAATGGCTACAATGGATATGGTGATCAGGTAGAGATCCTGCTTTATGAAAAAAATATTGAGGGAGTTGCATTACAATTAGCATATAAATAAAAAGATGAAGACCCAATTTAATTTCCATCTTCAAATATTGGAAAGGTTGTATAGCTGATGGGAGCTGATTGGTAACAAAGGGGTGGGGGAACTTAATTAAATCTTAGGAGGCAAAAGCATTTCCAATGGATCTTTAGTGGATTCTCCTCATTATTTTTTTTCCTAGCTAATACCATCTTTCATTATAGTATAGCAGTAAGTTTCAATTAATTAATTCCATTTTACCATCATAGAAAGTGTAAAATATTAAACTCTTTAAAGTAAGTACAGCAGTGAAAAGGGACATGATGGCTCAGTGGCTAAGACACTGAGCTTGTTGATCAGAAGGTCGACAGTTCAGCGGTTCAAATCCCTAGTGCCACTTAACGGAGTGAGCTCCTTTTACTTGTCCCAGCTTCTGCCAACCTAGCAGTTCAAAAGCATGTAAAAATGCAAGTAGAAAAATAGGAACCACCTTTGGTGGGAAGATAACAGCATTCTGTGCACCTTTGGCATTTAGTCATGCTGACCACATGACCACAGAGATACCTTCAGACAGCGCTGAATGTTTGGCTTTGAAACAGAGATGAGCAGTACCCCTAGAGTTGAGATGACTAGCACTTATGCGCAAGGGGAACCTTTACCTACTTTTACAACAGTAAATATCTTACAGCGTTTTTCAGAGAAAATTATGAAAGTTATTTTATTTACAAAATATAAAACAAAATTTAAAAATGATTCTAGGGATCAATTTCCAGGCTGAATTGCATTTTCAGATGATGAAGCACTTTAAAAAATGCTGGTGATAAGGAAGACAATTGCATAAGTTTCCTTTTCTGACATTAATCCATATTCCAAAATCCTGACATTAATCCATATTCTTTAGTTTTAAATGTATTATTTTATGTAATCTATAAAGCTATTATGTTTTCAGGGGAAACTAATTTTGGAAAATGAACTCTCTGCTGGGAGTAATTGAGTCTAACCACAAAAATAAATGCAGGGTAATAGTTTAGCAACATCTTTGATAAATATGTGAAAGTTCATATTATATCATGGGTATTACTTTTTAAGATAAACAAACATATGATACCATAAATATAGTTCAGTTTCTACCATTTATGTACATTAAAATATCAGCTTCTTTAACCTAAAAATAGCCTTTAGAATGAGATTTGTATTCTCTCTCAGAATCTTTAGAAAATTATATTTTCCAAAGTAGGGAGGATTATTACATTACATTTTTTCTGTGTAAAAAGATTTTTCACTCTCTACCCCATCTCTTTTCTCCTCAGTATTTTTTTAAATGGGTAAGGTTAAAAGTTTTCACATTAATTTATAATATGATAGTTGTTATTTTTGCACAGTGACTAAGTAAGCATAGCACTTTCCTTATACTACTGCAAAGGTATGGTTTCTATAATGAGTGTTTACTTGTTGTGGTGTAAATACCTCCAAAATCCTAGAAGGTCTGTTCTGAAGTAAAGGCAGTCTGGAAAACAACCCATAAAGGCAGTTTGGTACAGTGGTTTAAGACTTAAAGCCAGAAAGCAGAATACTCTTGAGTTCTAGTCTTGTCTTACATAGAAAGTCAGATGCTTTTTCTCAGTCCTGGGAATAAGACAACAAAAAAGCCTGTTTTGAAAAATGTTAGCAAGAAAAATGAATGGGCGTGCCCAGACAATTCTCAGGAATAAAAAAAAATGTGAAGGAACAACTTTTTTGGTATTTCCTCTTGTGTTTCATTAATGATATCTTATACCGAAAAAGAAGTCTTTAAACTCATACAAATGTATCACCTCCAAATCATTCTTGTTATGAGCAAGAATTTCTGATAGAACAACTGGGAATTTGATCTATGTTCTGTATCATCACTGGAACACTAGGGGAAAAAAGATGGACTTTACTGCTTTCCCTTTCAAATTTCTGTTCCCTCAACACAAGTTTTGGCAACAGGCCTTTTGTTGAACACATCATTCTTTAACTAGTGGTGCTAGGCAGATCTTAGCAATTGGATGGGATTGGCAATGTAGGACCTCTGAAATCCTAGAAGGCAATCTACTATTTTCCAATTTAAATAAAATAAGAAACATAAATAAAATGATCCAGATTTTATGCATAACCTCTGTTCTCTCATTGGACTTTGCTTGAGCTTTTGGACAGTTTATTATTTTCATCTCTCTTGCTGATTCCACCCACAGCATTGCCTGAAATCTCATGGTAGTACCTAATACTTGAAAATATTCCCGATTAATGCAACAACAACAAAAAGGAATGAACATATAGTTTTCTTACAAGCTAATTGGATACCATGAAAGGAGTAGATATAATAAAAGCACTTAAGTATGCTAGTTATATGTGTTTTAATTTATAAACTTAAATGCCAATTAACGGGAGGACAGGGAGATACAGTAGCATAATATAGCAATATTTTTTTTTAAAAAAATCTAAACTATTTTACCAATTTTAAATAAGCTTTAGTCAGGATCTCTCAGTTTTAGGTAAAACATTAGAAAATACAATATGGTTGCTATAAAAGGTTTTATACAATGCAATGCAATTCAATGCAATTCAATGCAATGCAATACAATACAATACAATGCAATGCAATACAATACAATACAATACAATACAATACAATACAATACAATACAATAGCAGAGTTGGAAGGGACCTTGGAGGTCTTCTAGTCCAACCCCCTGCCTAGGCAGGAACCTTATACCAGTGATGGCTAACCTCTTTAGGCTCGCGTGCCATAAGGGGGAAAGCGCAGGGGGGTCGTGCGCCGGTGTGCTGCACCCATAATGCAATGGGTGTCCCCCAGTGCCATGCGCGCATGACAGGCGCTTCCCCCCCACCCATTTTTTATATGCTTCTGGTTTGCCCGTAGCATCGTTTTTAGTTCTCTGGAGGCTTCAGGGAAGGGAAAACAGGGGGGGGCTGTTTTCGCCCTCCCCGGGCTCATATAAAGCCTGGAGAGGACAAAAAATGGCTTTATAAATGGTTGAATCAGCTGGCAGCACATGCATGCACACTAGCCAGCTCACTGGGCAATGCCTCGCATGCCCTGTCAAATGGCTCTGGTGCCACCAGTGCAGACGAATGGCTATCCAACATCTTCTTAAAGACTTTCAGTGTTGGAGCATTCACAACCTCTGGTGGCAAGCTGTTCCACTGATTAACTGTTCTAACTGTCAGGAAATTTCTCCTCAGTTCTAAGTTACTTCTCTCCTTGATTGGTTTCCACCCATTGCTTCTTGTTCTACCCTCAGGTGCCTTAGAGAATAATTTGACTCCCTCTTCTTTGTGGCAGACTCTGAGATATTGGAACACTGCTATCATGTCTCCCCTACTTCTTCTTTTCATTAAACTAGACATACCCAGTTCCTGCAACCGTTCCTCATATGTTTTAGCTTCCAGTCCCCTAATCATCTTGGTTGCTCTTCTCTGCACTCTTTCAAGAGTCTCCGGGTGTTTTCTACATCGTGGCGACCAAAACTGAATGGCGTATTCCAAGTGCGGTCTTACCAAGGCATTATAAAGTGGCATTAACACTTTTCGTGATCTTGATTCTATCTCTCTGTTTATGTAGCCTAGAACTGCGTTGGCTTTTTTGGCAGCTGCTGCACACTGCTGGCTCATATTTAAATGGTTGTCCACTAGGACTCCAAGATCTCTCTCACAGTTACTACTATTGAGCAAGGTACCATCTATATTGTACTTGTGCATTTGTTTTTTCTTGCCTAAATGTAGAACCTTACTTTTTTCACCATTGAATTTCATTTTGTTAGACAGTGCCCAATGTTCAAGTTTGTCAAGATCCTTCTGTATCTTAAGCCTATCTTCTGGAGTGTTGGCTATTCCTGCCAGCTTGGTGTTGTCTGCAAATTTGATGAGTTCCCCATTTATTCCTTCATCCAAATTATTGATGAAGATGTTGAAGAGTACTGGGCCTAAAACAGAGCCTTGGGGTACTCCACTGCGTACTTCCTTCCATGTAGATGCAGTTCCATTGAGGACTACACGTTGAGTGCAGTTGGTCAGCCAGTTACAAATCCATCTGGTGGTGATGCTGTCTAACCCACATTCTTCTACTCTATCTAGTAGTAGGTTATGGTCTACCTTATCAAATGCCTTACTGAAGTCCAAGTAAACTATATCAACGGCATTCCTCTGGTCCACTAGTTTGGTCACTTTGTCAAGATCTATCAAGATATCAATAAAAACAAAATATTGTTATCCTAGCCATTATTATGACAGGGATATTTTTATACTACCTAAAAAAAGCAACAATGATTTTCATGTGGCTTGAAGATCTAATTGAATTAAAAGGACAAGGCCACTGCAGATTTTTAGTGGAGTCAACTTTGATGATAAAATGTGGCCTTGCTTGACTCTTCCTTGGTACTACCATGCTTTCCCATCAAATATTCCATCCTCTTACTTAATAGCAGATCTGAATAGGATGATGGCCCATTAAACTTGTTTTTCATACTTTCCATTATGAAGGCTGTCTGCATAGTAAAACCGATATTTAGACTGAATCTGGCCTTATTGTTGTATCCACAACAATGTGAAATTACAGCTGCCAGATTTTTAGCTGCTGTTGGCTTTCATACACAATGAGTTCTTCCCAAAAGAAAATCTCAGGATTTTGTAAGATGTCAGTATAGAACATGTGTGGTTCCAAGAAGTATAGCTTTTTGTAATTGAGAGATGGACATTTTATCAAAATGTAGATTTTCTAATTGCCATTCAAGACCTTTTTTCTTTTTTGTTTTGTATAGCACCCACTGGTTATCAGTACTGATAACCACTGGTGCAACCATAGCTACTTTATGCCATAACCTTTCTCCTTCAATTTTTAGATCTTGATAGTGAAAGGAATAAGGAATATGCCTAATAATAACCTCATAAAATATAACCAAATCCCCTGCATTAACCAATGAATAATTGAAGTTGGAATGAGAAAGTGACTCACTAAAATAAATGTAGCAAATAAGACTCATACGACTTAATACAATACAATACAATAGCAGAGTTGGAAGGGACCTTGGAGGTCATCTAGTCCAACCCACTGCCTAGGTAGGAAATCCTATACCATTTCAGACAAATGCCTATCCAACATCTTCTTAAAGACTTCCAGTGTTGGGGTATTCACAACTTCTGGAGGCAAGCTGTTCCACTGATTAATTGTTCTAACTGTTAGGAAATTTCTCCTCAGTTCTAAGTTGCTTCTCTCCTTGATTAGTTTCCATCCATTGCTTCTTGTTCTGCCCTAGGTGACCTGGAGAATAGTTTGACTCCCTCTTCTTTGTGGCAGCCCCTGAGATATCGGGAGACTGCTATCATGTCTCCCCTGGTTCTTCTTTTCATTAAACTAGACATACCCAGTTCCTGCAACTATTCCTCATATTAGGGCCTCCAGTCCCCTAATCATCTTGGTTGCTCTTCTCTGCACTCTTAAGAAAGGTTCTCTGCACACCCTAAGAAAGGTTTCTCTTTACATTCATAAAGTCCTTCAGAAATTTTTATTAATGATAACATGGTATTGATATTATGAATTAATGTGCAACAGTATGTGTGCAATGATAATCACTAGCATTAGTAAGTTTCTTATAATGTCCAGAGATTATTAGCAGAGTAAAATAGACAGCATATAATAAATAAATAAACTACATGGACACAACCATAGATTTGTTATAGATGGTCACATAATCCGTTAGATGTTTAAACAAGAACCTGGGAAAGGCAGGTGTCTGATGTTGTATAATGTTTGAGCTGTCATCACAAGTTATTTCAAATAAAGCTGCTATTTGTAATTGACTGAATGTGATTTTGTCAATGCTGATGAACTTATTAATTTGCCAACCTAGCAGTATTAAATACTTACTTAAAGCTGATGGCCCCTTTTGTAAATCTAATTACCAAATTTATTTGAAATTCATATAAATAATTGCACATTTGCTAGCTGTCTGTAGCCATAAACACAGCATTTTTGTCAGAGATAAACAATTTTACCTTTTATATTGAGCTATGACTCTTGGTTGGTTTTATACACTGTAAATTGTATCTGTTGCCTTTGATTCAATAGCTAAGTTTGCATTCCATAGTAGAAAAAGATTCCTGATTTATGCATGCATAATGTGAATACTGTAAGTTTAGTTCGAAAAACAAAAATGTATGAGACTTGTAGTTTATTGTTTTTTGTATGACTTGGATTCGGTCCAATTGGCCTTGCTATTTTCTTGATTGATTTTTTTTTAAGTTGTTTTTCAGAAACAACACTGCTATTGTTCAAACTAATTTCTTATTTTGTATAGGCAGTTACTTGTTATGTCATGTCGCTTGCCATGATTTACTGAGAGGAGAGGAAAAGACTCATATAACATTTTGAGATATGTATAAAAAGCCTGTTTCTCAATTTCCTTCCCCTCCTCCTCTTTCTCCAGGGTATATCATTATAGCAAGCCAAAAAGTGATATCATGCCTTGTTCATGCAGAAAGTGTACATCAGTCCCCAATTCTCTCTGGAGCAGACGTGATCCCTGTTATTTATTCATTTTATTTATTTGATGTTGCTGGTTTAAATGAATGAAACATGCCCATTAATCGAGGCATAATCGTGATCAGAATAAGAAGTCTTCCGAAGCTGAAACAGTTCTTAATTGATGCCTAAGAAACACGCAGATTCTCAGGGACTGTTTTAACTATCAGTTCTCCTAGAGAGAGAGATTGGTTTCATGTAAAATAAACTTGCCTATACTTCATTCAAACCATTTATCACATGGCTCTTTATTTGAACCTATTCAACTACCTTCAAATATGAGATGAAAGCAAAGATCAGCAAAGGTACCTGCTGAAGCTAACTTTGAAATATATCACAGCAGTGAGATGCTGATTCCAAACTCTTTAGTATGAACTTTGGTATGGTGAGTCATGATTCAAGGACATTATATATTTAAAATGATTGAGAAAAAATTTGGCAGAATATTTCTTGTTTCTGGTAGTTATCAGTATTTTCCCCTTTTACAAAGTAATCAAACTCCATTTTCCTGGAGAGATTTATTAATAGCAATAGCACTTAGACTTATATAGTGCTTTACAGCTCTCTCTAAGCGGCTTACAGAGTCAGCCTATTGCCCCCAATGATCTGGATTCTCATTTTACCCACCTTGGAAGGATGGAAGGATGGGTCAATCTTGAGCCTGGTGAGATTTGAATTGCCAAATTGCAGGCAGCCGGCAGGCAGCCAAAGTAGACTGCAGTACTGCACTCTAATTACTACGCCACCGTGGCTCCTAGTATCTCATAGTTTATTATATAGTTTATCCCTTATCACCTAAATAAAACCGGTCTGTTTAGAAAGAAGAGAAAAATAACTAGATCTGAAAAAAGAAAGAAAGAGAGAGAGAGAGAGAGAGAGAGAGAGAGAGAGAGAGAGAGAGAGAGAGAGAGAGAGAGAGAAAGAAAGAAAGAAAGAAAGAAAGAAAGAAAGAAAGAAAGAAAAAAAGAAAAAAAGAAAAAAGAAAGGAGTTTAGTAGAAAGCCAAATATTAAAGAAATGCTTATTTGTATCAAGAAAGAATAGGATTCAAATGGAAAGTACTTTGTGACATTATTGTTTTGTATTCAGTAACGGAAGAATGATGTTTCATTCTAGTGGTCTAATAAATAAATAAATCCTGAAACCTATAATTTCTGCTCAGGGGTTCATTTCTCCCCCACGCGCCCCTCATTTTGTGCTACTCCTAAACTATAAATCTTGAGAGTGAGAGCGCTTAGAAATTTTTTAAAAATGTATATTGCAGGGGGTTTTTTCTTTAGAAATGTTGGTGAGCTTCCTCTGGTTTGCCTTCCAAAATAATCTTTATTCTTTCAGAAGTATTCATCTCAAAGGAGATATAAACTAGAAATTTCCAAATTCTCTTCCAAGTTGGCTTGAATTTATGCATTTAGAAAAGGACCTACTTGTGATGTTTCTCCACTTCTTTGTTTGGGCAGTTGACTTAAGTTGCCCTAGCTAAAACTGGTGATGAAAACCTCCTTGGATTCAATCCTTTGGCTGGAAAACAGTATGAACATTTGATAAATAAATCAGTACAGTTAGTAGGAATTTATTTAAAAAAACACACACACATTTTATAAATTGGAGATGAATGAAAGAAAGTTTTACTTTTGAAGACATGATTTTTTTGCACAGAGGTATACTTGTTTTTCCAGGTGACTTCTACCTGCATAGTCTTTCAATACTTTACGGATATGCATGCATGCACAAATGTATGGAGAGCCAGTTTGATCTAGTGGTTAAGGCACCAGGCTAGAAACTAGAAGACCATGAGTTCAAATTCCCACCTTAGCCATGGAAGCCGGCTGGGTGACCATGGGCCAGTCACACTCTCTCAGTCCAATCCATCACACAGGGCTGTTGTGAAGGACATAGGAAGAGGGAGGAGTATTAGATATGTTAGCCATCTTGAGTTGTTTATAATAATAAAAACAAAAGCAGGAGATTAACTGTCTAGCTAGCTAGTTAGCTAGATAGGCAGACAGACCAGAGGTGGTATTCAAACGGTTTTCTCTGGTTTGGGTGAACCAGTAGCAGCGGCTGTGGGAGGGTCCACCCACCCACCCTTATATGTGTGAGCACTGTGCATGTGCAGAAGGCGGTGTATATGTGCAGGCGAGGGTGCTCACATTTGCGAACCAGTAGCAGTAGGGAAGGTAAGTGAATCCCACCTCTGAAACAGACAGATGATAGACAGACAGACACACAGACAGGCAGACAGGCAGATATCCTGTAGGTAAATAGATACGTTAAAATGCAGAAAGAAAACTGGATAGCACCCATTGGAATGGAAGTATAAGAACATAAGAACATAAGAATAGCCTTGCTGGAACAGGCCACAGCCCATCCAGTCCAGCATTCTGTCTCACACAGTGGCTCCCGATTTGCTTCAGGGTCTTCCCAAGCAGATGTCTTCACCTGCTTATGATTCCCTGCAAATGGCATTGAGAAATATCCTGCCTATCTCTCCAACCCGGAGGGTGTCCTCAGGCATCCATAATGATAGCCATGGATACCCTTGTTCTCCATGAACAAGTATGACATTGAAATGGGCAGCTATGGAAATTGGATTAATAGAAATTAATAAATAAGTGAAGAATAGTCTCAGGATGGCTATGAATGGAGCATGTGTTGGGGAAGAGGAGATGTAAAAGATCTGGTTGTTCCATTAATATATGAACATATTAATTAAGTCATATGGGGACTGAGTATCAGGATCCTCTGTTCTTCTTTATCCTATTAGAACTGAGATGGACACTATGAAACTCTTTCTCAGGAAAGCTACTCACCAGATATTTCTTCCTGTCACAAAGCCAAATTCTACACCAGAATCCAGTTGTTCACGCTGAAGGGAAATGGAAGGATAAAAGCTCCCAGATATTCTGTTACAACAATCAGTATTTTTTTGGCATTAAGAGCACATTTCTGGTCCAAACACTTTGCCAAAGTCTCCTTTCTTTCTTTCATTCTTCTTCTGGTCTTCTAGTTTAAAGAGGAAGATATAAAACTGATGAACATAAAGGCATCCAACGTACTCAGATTTCTTACGTTAAGGATTTTAGCAAGGTTTTGTCTAAATTCCTCTATGTTGCATTTGGCAGCAGCCAAGATGGTTAATACTAAACGCAGATCATTTATCTTCATATCACCTTCAAAGCTACATGACTTCCATATCTTCATATTTAAACAATGTGTTTTGGAAATTTTCTTTTGGAACCTTTTGATTTGATACTGTGTTTAAAAATGCTTCCATGAAAGTTTACCACTACAGCTATCTCATTAGTTAGATGGGTTTCAGAATAGACTCACTTTACAATTTATTCATTAAGTGATTTTATTTATTTATTTATTTATATTTTATTTTATTTTTCAGATTTATATACCGCCCTATCTCCCAGGTGGGACTCAGGGCAGTGCACAGAAAGAATAAAAACACCCATAACAAACAGTCACAATATAAAATAGAATTAAATAATTAAGTCTGTGCTTAAAAGTAGTTAAAAACTGTAAAAATGTTGTATTTAAAATTAAACCATTAATCTATGCCAGGCCAGCTAGATGGAAAAAGTGCGTTTTGAGTGCCCGGCGGAAGAGGTGTAGGTCCGTGATGGTGCGAAGGTCGGGGGGCAGGTCGTTCCAGAGGGCCGGACCCACCACAGAGAAGGCCCTTCCCCTGGGGGCTGCCAGCCGGCATTGACCGGCAGACGGCACCGTGAGGAGGCCCACTCTGTGGGAGCGGACAGGTCAAAGGGAGGTATGTGGCAGGAGGCGGTCTCGCAGATAGCCAGGACCCATGCCATGGAGCACTTTGAAGATGGTTACTAACACCTTGAAGTGCACCTGGAAGACCACAGACAGCCAGTGCAGCTCATGCAGGAGAGGTGTTACATGGGAGTGATACAAGGGTGAAATAAAAATGCAGTTCTTCCTCATATCTATTACACTCCTGAGGCAAATTTCTGAACCCTATAAGGATGATAATTACAGTAATAGAAGTAGAATTGATTTTTTTAAGTTGCAAGCAAATAAGAAGGCATTCAAAAATACAAGCTTTATTTTTCATCAATGTTGTAAATGCAAATAGCATCTGCATATTTTTGTCAGTCACATTGAATTTAATTTTTATCTTACTTTGATAAGATAAATTAGGTATAAATTTTGGTGTAGAAGCAACATGTAGACTAAATGAATTGAATCTCATTTTTTAAATATATATAAAGTTTTTTTTTCATTTTCATCACATCTACTCACATGTATACTATTACATAGCCAACATCATATTGTATTATTAAATGTTTACATCAATTCATCAACTCCCAAATGTTTACATTAAATGTTTACATCAATTCATCAACTCCCAAAACCAATTATTGGCTCTTCTGCTCTCCATACACCATATTTGTACCTTATCCATCACCTTCTTTTCCCTCTCCCCTCCTCCTCCCTACCTCCTTTCTTCCCTCTGTCATCCTTCTCTACCTCCCCTTCCTTTCTCCTTCTCCTCTCCTCTCTTCCCTTTCCACTCCTTCTTTCTCTCCTCCTCTTCCCCCTCCTTACCCTCTCTCCTATCCCTCTCTTCTTCCCTTACCTCTCTCCTCTACTTCACACTCTTCATCTCATTTACTTGGTGTATTTCAGCTTCTGAGCAAGCTCTCTTTTATGTTGATGGTATTTATAATTCCTTTTCAATATGCATATTTAATTTTAACATATATCCTTCTCCTTTAAAAAAAAATAGAACAAAAAATATACATATGTAGTTATTGAGCTTTTAACACACACACACCCTCCCAGCCTAATTTTGGCCAAGATGTGCACCTGGTTACAAATGAATTGAATCTCATTGAACCACTACTGAAAGGATCTTGCTGCTATCGCTCAGCACTCACACTATCAGAACTGACCGTGTATCACATACCATTCTGATAATGGAAAAGATGAAAAATGAAGGTGGTACCTCAGATTATGACACCACAAGGTTTTTATTTTAATTCTAGGATCAGGAAACAAGATGTATCCTCTGTAACCATCATAATACAGATGCATGTATTCCAACTCTTTGTGCCTACCAAGTTTTTTGTTTGTTTGTTTTTTGCTACCACAATAATCCTGGCCTGTTTGCAAAGAGAGCCTCATGTAATCCTAGCGTTTGTCTACTCAAAGCCAGCCCTCTTCCTATAGAGGAGTTAGAATTGGTCAAATAGCCAATGCTGGCAAGAAGCTTTCCAAGTCCATGAAGTTACCTGTTTTCGGTTGATGGTTCCAACTCAAAGAATGTCTAGGATGGCCACCAGACTGTTTCAGGAAAAGTACCCCCAGCCAAATCAACTGTCCAACAGTACGTGAACACACCTAAATAACATGAGAGAAAGGACCACAGATTATATAAACATATCGGTTTTTCACTGACTCTTGTGCACCCAACCTACTTTTGCTTAGATTAACTGGGTAATAATTTTTCAGAAGGTTGCAATAACATGTAGCCCTGATCTCGTGTCTCTTTGGAACTGTGATAAGGTGCACTTAGATTATCTTAAGAAAAATGCATGGATATTTCCTCCATCTTTTGTTTACAATTTAAAAAGATTTGAGGACCAGACATTCTAAAAAACTACAGGGTCTTCTAACAAACCAACCATCCTTTTTAATCTCCTGGAAGAAAGGAAAAAGGGATCCTACATTTTTCCCATTGATGTTTCATGTTTGCAGGGAATGTTATGCAGGGAGCTTTGGCAATTTACCACAAATATTGAAGATAAGTACATAACATACCCCTTCACAAGAGTGTAGCACAAAGGCCCCATAGTTTCTGGGTTTTTTTCTTTTTCTTTTGCATTATTCTCACATTGCTAAGCAACCAAGGTCATACTGCTTTGTATCCTGTACTATATGTTCTGTCATTTTTATAGTTGCCTGTCCCCCCCTCCCTGGGTCTCTTCAGAAATATTGTCATTATTTCGGAGCAGAATTAATGGAGTCTAAGGATGTGATGACTTTCTCAAATCATTCTGGTTTTCTGGCATGATGCTTCATCCAAGCCAGGGCAGTCACACAGCTGAGGCTCATCTAGCTGGAGAGTTCTCCCTTACAAGCTTTAATTAAAATTTCTAGCTGGTTCAATCTGTCATCCCTGTTTTGAAAGCTGCGGTTCCTGCAGCCCAGAGTGGTTCCAGTGCACATTTGCAATTTTGATTTACATCTTAAAAGCGGCCTTCGCATGTATAACCCTGAGTGACAGCCAAATATGTCTGTACAGTGTTTGGGTCAATTCTAATTGGAAGCAACTAGTTCAACACAATTACTCCCTGCCTTGTTCTTCTTACAAAAGTGTTTTGGGAAAATGGCTCTTCAAAGTGTACAGCGGGCTCCCAATACTAAGTTGGGAACATCGACCTTGATTTGAAAAAATGAGGATGGAAAAAAACAAAAACTGAAATGGGTGTTTTAAACTGGTGTGTGTGTGTGTGTGTTAATATCCTTAACTTAAAAATCAAACCATTGTTCATAAGCAGGCTGGATCTTCAGACTCCTGCATCAAGAACAAAAGCCTAGCCTTTCATGATGTTTGTTCATATATATCTGTGGGAGGGGGAGGATCATTGCTTAGGTAAAAAACAAAAGAGTGGCTCATGCATTATGAGATGCTTTATCTCTGGAGAAATGTCTGGTAATGACCTACCCCGCTCCCCATTCCAAGTTTAGGAATAGCTTTCAAAGGTATTCCTGAGATTTTAAGGCAGTGCAAATTCCAGCCTTTCCTTTAGGTGGGAGACACTCGCCAGTCACACAAAAGGGCAAAAAGCTTATGGCCCAACAGCATGAGCTTCTGGTTTCTTATTTGGGGCAACCTTTTTATCTGGATTTTTGGGAGGGGGATTATAGGGGGGGTGCATAAGTGCACCAGCATCCCTAACATCCCTGTCCAACTGTCCCCATTTATTTGTACCCATTTCCTGTGTTCTTGTTCATGTTTATTCTTATTCCTGTTATCTTGTACATGAGTGACAAACTAAATAAATACAATAAAATAAAACAATAGCTAGGGAAAATAAAGGGCAGCCATTTGGTTTTATTTTGATTCTGTTATTCCTGTTTTGTTTCTTGGGTGGTGGGAAAGCTTCGCCCCCCCACCCTCCATGCTGCTGGTAGAGTGGCTTGGGATTTCATTATATCTATCCAGCCATCTCATGTCTACACCTAGCTAACTGATTTGTTTGGGGTGATTTAAAAAGTCTGTTAAATAAATCATTCTAAAGAAGACTGCCCCAAAATTCTCCCATGCATTTAATGTAATTGATATGGAATAAATATTTTATAGAACTGCAAATGACTACAGGATAAGGCGAAAGATTAGTAGAAGGAAGTATCATTCTAATAAAAAGCAAGTGCATGTCTAGGACACAGAATCAGAGAGCTGGAAGGGAGCTTGGAGGACTTCTTGTCCAACCCCCTGATGGAGCAGACCATAGGAATGTGGCCTTGCCACGCTTAGGGAAAAAATAATATCTAAGCAATTTGCTCTGCATCCTACTTATCTTACTGTGCTGAACAGTGGTTGCCAAATAAAAAAACAGAAACAACACCCTCTTACAGCTTCAATTTAGGATCAAATAGGCACATCATAGGCATGAATGTTTTGAAGCCATGACATGTACACTCAAGACTTATGGGATTTCCAAGGTGGTTCAGATTTTTCTCTGTATGTATGTACGTACGTACGTATGTATGTGTATCTGTATGTATATATGATTCACTTTCAATGAAATCTTTACTCTCCTACACACAGGTTAGAGTGTGATGTACCAGATTAGCACACATTATATAGAGCATGTCTGCCATCTAGTGATAAAAGTCATATTTGCAACTTCTTTGACTTTATTATTTGAGGATTTCCAAATTATTAAATTGATTTTCAAGTTATGGTTCAAGAACTAATAGGTTTCTCGGAAATTATTCATTTATGCAGTATTTTCACCTTTTTGCCTTATTCAAATGTAGAAGCATTGACTTATATCTCTCATATATCTTTTTTTATGAAATGAAAAGCATTTCATTTGAGGACAGCTCTCTTTTGTTATATGAATGTTCTTCCTTTTTCCCCAAAGTATCCTAATGGACAACATATCAGATCAGTAAAACAAATAAGTCTATTTCTTGTTTCATTAAATCAATTTTTAATTTAGTTTTAATTCAAGCCAATCTAATCCACATGCCCCAAATAAACATGTGATCTATTAAGCCATTATACTTCGCCTGCATTTCTTCTGAGCAATTTCTATATATATTTCTCTTTCTGTCTCTGTCGCTCTCCCTCCTTCCCTTCCCCCCTCTCTCATATAAAATTTAAATGAAATATGGAAACATGTTATTGGCACATTTTAAAAATGTATAAAAAGGAATATACAAATACATATACAAATTATTTCACACTATATGCTTGTTTATACAAATATACAAAATATTCATTCTGGTATTTTGTTTCATGTTTCCCAATCAGCGTACCAATGTTCCAAAATGTGATAATATGGACTTGTGCTTCAGAAAATTCAAAAGCTCTGAGAAGATTGTTTCAGTCATCCTTAGTGTATTGCAATAGCAACAATTCTTGAACCAGTCTTGAAAGTCAAATGAAATTTGGACAGAAATAAAATCAGTTGACCAGATGTGAATTCATTAATCCCCATACAAGTAAAGAGACATTATCAACAAGACTTCAATTCATTTGAATTTAATTGTCTTTCCAAAACCAAACAGTTTTCACAGGCAACGGATTTTTTTAAATTTCTCTAATGATTTCATATTTTGCTGACCTAAAATACAAATGAAACTGGCTTAATATCAATAACGAAGATATTTGTGTTAAATGTACTGTGTACCAATTATGCCAACTGATCTTAATTCTACCAGGTTCATCCAAGGCTTCTTCCTTTGCCTTTGGTTCTTCAAAACTCTGACTAGCTGCTCACTTTTGCTTTCCATCTACATTCTTTCAGTACCCATACATTTATGACTCCGTCTCATATTTTACTACATGCTTCTTAACTAAGCTATTCCAATTACTCTCAACCTACTTGTGGCACCACTTGTCCTTGATGGGCTTTCAAAAGATGTGCATGTTTTAGGTTTCTTCCTCGAGGCAATGTCATCTGACAGTATCCAGAAAGTGTACCTTTTCCATTGCAGTGTCTGTTCTCTGGAATGATCTTCCTCTAGCTGTCCTGCAAAAACTTTTGATCCTGACCCTAATAGCCTTCAGAAAGGTTCTGAAACCCTGATTTTTTCCATAGGCAGTAAGACCAGAGTGATTGGATTTGTTGCCTGGAGGGATGTAAGGTAAACTTGAATGTACCTCTATACCTAACCCTACTATAAATACACAACTTGGATTTCCTGAATGAGGTTATCATTCTTTTCCATTTGTTGCCTTGTTACCATATTGTTCCAGAGTAATTTACACAATTGCTGCATAAAGATCCATAGAAATATGCATAAAGAACAAGATGCTTTCTAAAATCTATCCAGATGTGCTAACCCGAGATATAGTATAACAATCTATTTTGCTGTATGCAGACTTAGCTTGCAAATCTCGGGCAAGCCTTGTGGCAAAATATTTATGGGACTATTTTGGTGTGTAGAATTATCTAATATTTTTGACACAAATAGTATGGATGCAGGGCAAAGATAATTATGATGCTGTTTGATGCAAACTCAGATTGATTAATGGAACTTTTAGAAGCCTTATAAAGAACTATGACATGGGAAATTCCAAATATGAACTCCATAGAAGATTCAACTTATGACATTTATGAAATGTATCTATCATGGAAAGAAAATAAAAGAGAAAGATTTTTTCCCATTGATTCTTCAGGTAATTTAAAGAGTAAAACCATGATGATTTTTGGACTTATCAGGAAATCTACTAACTCAAAAAGGCTACTATTTAGGAAAGAGGGTTGAGGGAAATGTAATGAGCTGAAGATTTGTAGATCAGCAATTTCAGGACCATGGACAGTGTTACAAGTGCTATAGTCTAAAGATTTTCTGCTTGAATTCAGGATCCTATCATTGATTGTGTAATACAGGGGTCCCCAACCTTTGCAACTTTAAGTCTGAAGGACTTCAGTTCCCAGAATTCTCCAGCCAGCTTTGCTGGCTGGAGAAGTCTGGAAGCTGAAGTCCTTCAGACTTAAAGTTGCAAAGGTTGGGGACCCCTGGTATAATAGATTAAGAGGCAGATTTCTCAACAGTGACTAGTAACAACTTATTTGAGTTAGGGATCTGGTAGGAATTACATTTCCACAAGAAATGCCCAAATTTATATTAAAACGCTAACTGTCTATGGAGATTCAGAACTGAAGAAGCTTCTTGAATGAGAAGTGAAACGCCTTCAAAGAAAACAAGAAACTCTGGTTGCCTCTTGAAAAAGATACCTTGAGTTAAAATGCTAATCTTTTTTTCTTTCCTTTTGTTGACTTTGTCAAATAATCAAAGAGTGTTTCTTTTCCCTCCTTTCTCTCTTCTAGATTGTTGTTGTTGATGATGCAAAATTCTGTATTTGTTTGGAGCCATGATATTACATTAACATGTTTCTTCTGATGACATTCAAGTCAGCTTTCTGACCTTGGGTTTGCATGTGAATAAAAGGAGGCAGGGGATTTCCTAATGCAACACATACATCCTACTTCCTTTTTAACCAAAAACCTATTAAGAAAGGAGCACTCATAACCGAAATCATTTCAACTTTCCTCAGATAAAGTTCCCTTGCATATTTAAACATAAGGTTCTAATATTTCACAAATGGATGCAACAATGTCAACATTACCAAGATATGCTTCTATAATTACGACTGTCATGACTGGAGGAAAAATGCTTTCAAAGTATCACATTTTAAAATTTCAAATATTTTCTCCCTAGGTGGAAGGATGACCTCTAAAGGTTTCCATTGATTAATCCCCTCCAGAGCTTATGAATCTTTCATATTTTTCAAATTTGGCATGAGAATATTGGCAGATATTTTTTTTTAACTTGAGCATTTTCCTTAAGGTCAAGTCTGTTGTGCTTGAAATTTATATTATGTTGCTGTTGTTATAATTAATCCATCTCATATTACTATTTTATTTCATTAGTTAAGGATTGGAGGCAGATACCAACCAATAAATCAAATGTTAGGTGTATCTGAATTACATGTGTCCTATAAAATTTAGTTGCATTTTAATTGTGTAGTTGTCTTTAACTGCATAGTTTTTAATTAGCTGCTGCAGGTTTGTAATCCCTCCATTGTTTTATTTAATTGAATGATATCAGCAATAAAACAATTTGTGAGATACTTGAAAAAATAAACACATTGACTGCAATTATTAGAAGATTAAATAAATTCGGATTCACCCATGCTTCCAGTCTTTCACCTTTCCTAAAATATTTACAAAGTTTTAAAAATAATATTAAATATGAAAATTGCAATTGTAAAAAGTAATGTAAACTAAAAGAAACAACAGAGTAGAGATAGTGAAGAAAAAAGTGCAGAGGAAAATGGAAAAAGGAGGAAAATTAAAAATATAGTGAAGAAAAAGAAATATGTAAAGAAGTTACTTTCAAGATTTGTGTTAAGAAGTATAAACATTTTAATATGTTTTTATCACCTCTTAATTTACAACCAAATGATCCGATCATTCTGTCCCATAGCTTATCTATAAACAAATCCATAAATATTGTCATTTCAGTTCTGATGTCAATAATGATCTATTAAAAATTACCAGAAGAAAACAACTTATCTTTACCTTTCTCAAATAAACTAACTTTATATTCCTTCCTTTGACTTCTATTTTATTTTTAGTCTATGTAAATGTCATAAAGCTCAATTTTTCTTTATTTCTTTTTTATTCATTTTCACAAGCTTCATCCAAGCTTGTGAAAATGAATCTATTTTGTAAATCCAATATAAAAGAATTATCCAAGTCATTCTGTTGGTTTATTAATTGCAACTGCCTTTTGATTTTTAAAGCACTAACCAATTTATTTTGTATGTACAATTAAATATGCTTCCATGCCATTCTTTCCATGTCATTCTTATTTCTAGATCCACTTTTGAGGCCATCGCTGTCTTTTATTTTATTTTATTTTATTAAATTTATACCCCGCCCTTCTCCTTGTTAGGACCCAGGGCGGCGCACAGGCATTATATAAAACCATAAATACAATATACATCAATTAAAAATATATTAAATTACTTCACCCGTGCTAAAACCCGTTATTAAAACCGTAACCAAATTATAATTTATATTTAAAAATCAGAAGCGGGGGGCTATCCTAGGCCGGCTTATTGGAATAAGTGCGTCTTAAGACGTTGGCGGAAGAGGCGGAGGTCTGAGGTAGTGCGAAGGTCGGGGGGTAGGTCGTTCCAGAGGGCTGGGCCCGCCACAGAGAAGGCTCTTCCCCTGGGTGTCGCCAGCCGGCATTGCCCAGCCGACGGCACCCAGAGAAGGCCCGCTCTGTGGGAGCGGACCGGACGAAGGGATGTATGGGGCAGGAGGCGGTCTCGAGGCGGTCTTGTCAAATAAAACTTGCTCCTCTTCTGCCATTTTTTCTAAAATGTTGTTTGGACACAATCCATCCACAAACACTATTGACATTATTGATATTAACTTCTGATTCCACTTTTCAAAAGTATCATGCAGTATTTCCAATTATTACAAGATAACTTTTCCAAAATGTTATAATATTTTGTGTCATTCTGTAGTTCTTAATCAGGTTTGTGTATTCTTTTCCCTCAATTAAAAACTTTAATTCCCTCTAGTGTACAATTATTGAAATTGTTATCTCTTATATGTTAAAACAGATCAAGTTTCTCAGAGAAAGAGTTCTTTATAATTAATTGTTTTTAACTTACCCATTGAAACTTTTCAAAATCAAAATTGTAATTATCTTTGTGCTGTTTAATTCATTGTTGTAATTAACATTTTCTTTCATTAAGGATTTAAGGCAGATTACTCTAGTCCAGTGTTTTTAGGCTTAAACATATGAAGAACATTTGCTGGAACTGGATATGTCTAGTTTAACAGTTGCTGGAACTGGATATGTCTAGAAGAACTTGGAGGTCTTCTAGTCCAACCCCCTGCTTAGGCAGGAAACCCTACACCACTTCAGTCAAATGGTTATCTAACATCTTCTTTAAAATGTCCAGTGTTGGATCAGTCACAGCTTCATAAATTGTTCCACTGGTTAATTCTTTGAACTGTCAGGAAATTTCTCCTTAGTTCTAAGTTGCTTCTCTCCTTGATTGGTTTCCACCAATTGCTTCTTGTCCTCAGGTGCTTTGGAAAATAGCTTGACTCCCTCTTCTTTGTGGCAGCCCCTGAGATATTGCAACACTGCTATCATGTTTACCTCTAGTGCTTCTTTTCATTAAACTAGACATATCCAGTTCCAGCAACTGTTCTTCATATGTTTTAGCCTCCAGTCCTCTAATCATCTTTGTTGCCATTCTCTGCACTCTTTCTAGAGTCTCCACATCGTTTTTACATTGTGGCGACCAAAACTGAATGCAGTATTCCAAGTGTGGCCTTACCAAGGCATTATAAAGTGGTATTAACACTTCATGTGATCTTGATTCTGTCCCTCTGTTTATGCAGCCTAGAACTGATAATAGGCAACTGGGGAAATGTGATGACATAGTATTCTTTTAAAGGTGCTTACCACAAGATGAGCTATTCCTTTGCAACAGGAACAAGATGGCTATTCCTTTGTCTTCCATTGTCCAAAACCTGTTAGAGATTGCTGTCTTGAAGTCTGCTCAAAGGAGCAACTGTCTCAACCACTTCTGTAAAATCTTCATCCTCTCTTTGTCCCGAAAGGTTTGAAGAGCAGGTCTTCAGTCTGACCTTTCCTTCCCCCTGATTTATTCAGTGTTTTATCCAGACTATTTACTAAACTTGAAGTCTATTAAATAATTAGTGCTCTAATTATTTTTTCTTTTATATTTAATCTATAAAATATTATATTTACATTTTACTTTTTTCCTGCAATATATATTGGCTTGGCATATTTTATTTTCTGACATTGGCTTAACTGCTTCTTCTGGGATCAATACAGATGTGGGTGTTTGAGGAACAGTGATAATTAATTGTATATATACTTCTTAAACTTCCCAAACAAAGTGATGTCATGGTTTGTGAAAAACCTAAGTCATTTTTATTTTCAAATCATCAGGAATCAGCCCTTACTAAACATGTTTTCTATTACTTCTTTAGTATTTACCAATAAGTAGAGTATAGCCCTTTCTATTGTGGAACTAGTAAATAATAAGTATCATAATCCATTTTGAACCATTTATAATGCTAGTGTTGTGTTATTATGGAACAGGTTTTTATTCTGAGGTATTTATTTTGCTTTCGGGTGTTAAATTAATATAAAACAAGGTTTTGGATAGATTACTTTCCTTCTGCTAAAAGCAAGACCACTTATATTTTCTGTAGGTGAACTTCCCTGTTTATGGTGTAAGGCAGTGATGGCTAGCCTTTTTGTCCGCACGTGCCGAAAGCATGTGTGTGCGTGCAACAGTATGCCCACACCCATAATGCAATGCATGCATGATACCCCCATGTGCCCTGCTCCCCTGCACATGCACGCATGACACCCCCACACATGTGTGTGTGAGCACCCTGTGGTCCGTTTTGGGATTGGCAGGCCCCCTTGAAGCCTTCTGGGACCAAAAATGGGGTATAGGGAAGGCACCACACTCTCTGAACTCCCTCCCACGTGTGACCCCCTGCCCTGAATGTGTGCCTGTCTCCAACATCCACGGCAGAGACCCAAAAATGTTCTGGCCAGCGGGAGGCGCATGTGCCATAGGCTCGCCATCATGGGTGTAAGGAGTTTTGAATTACTATTTATTTATTTTTATTTAGTGATAGTCATAAAACTATACTCTGAAAACGTACCAATTTTTCAAAAACAATCTACTTTAATGATGATTAAAGATGGTCAAAGGGGTATCCATTGTGCTAGATAGCCATTGTTCCGATCTCTCTGTGCTGGAGACTGTTCAGAATAGATATTCAACTTTCTTATAGAGAAAATAAACAGGCTAGGCTATGATATTGAATATGGCTCTCTATTTTAGCTGTCATTTAATGCTTGAAGCTGCTATGTGTCTTGCAAAAATTACACTTTTTGATGTAGCATCTTGACATTCAGTATATTCAGTGCTTTAAAAAATGCAATACCATCACAAGTTGCAAAATTAAGACCTGAGCATGAACAATAATAACAGAGCTAAGGTGGTGTTACCACATCAGTGACTTGATAATCTAGATGTTCTTCTGAGCGGCTCTTTTATCCTGATCAAATAGGTATATGCATATCTAAAGAGAAAGATTTAGCTTCAGTGATTCCTATAGGCCAAACTACTCCAACGTTTTGTTTATGAAATGGTCCCTGAAGATGCTTCAGAAATTGCATCTGTCCCAGAGTGCTTAAACGCAAGTCCCTGATCATCACTCTATTGCAACTGCTTCTCTGCTTACAGATTGATCTTTAAGTCAAATGCAGATGGTGTCCAATAAAGTTGATCTGGTTTTCCAAGCTATTTAGAGGACATGAACTCCCATTAACACTCTTAGCTCATGAGTCAGCTATTTTTAACAGATATTTTCCACATATACAATTGACATCAACAATCCTTTCCTTTTTTTCCCCATTGTGAAGTATTATGGAACAAATTGCTATAAGAATGTTGTCCCATCTCTCTCTTTTGCCATAGTTTAGAATAGGGGTCCCCAACCCCCAGTCTGTGGACGGGTACTGATATGCGGCATGCCAGAAACTAGGTCACACAAACAAGCGAAGCCACATCCATGGGATGCAAGCAGCGCACAAAACAACTCCTCTCCATGGAACTGGTCCCTGGTGCTCAAAAGGTTGGGGGCCACTGGTTTAGAAGGGATTCATAAGTTATAGTTATTTCCCTAGAACTTAATAACAAGAAAGGTCACATCAATCTAGATTTGGCTATCTTTGGAGAGGCAATATCTCAGGGACAAAAATCTATATTTCTAGCCACATATTAGCCCAGAATTGGATAGTAACGATGAGTTTAACAGGATTATGTATGATATCCGGCCCTTCCACTTCTCAACATTTGATAAATGTGAATTCTTCCCTTCAGCTGTTTTAACTTTCCTTCTTTTTCCCCCATTCCTTTTGCTAATTTAGATGCTGCACAACAAACACGTAATGGTTCGTGTAGGAGGAGGATGGGAGACATTTGCAGGATACTTGCTGAAGCATGACCCCTGCCGAATGCTGCAAATATCTCGGGTGGATGGCAAAACCTCCCCCATCCAGAACAAGTCTCCAACCATCAAGGACCTGACTCCAGACAGCTACCTGGTGGTTTCTGCTCATTACAAAACCAAAAAAGAGATTAAGTGAAATTGCCTTCTCATTTCTTTGGGGGACTTGGTATATGTTAGACCCACGCTATTCTTCCTGTGTAGTCAAATTAGTTGATGCTTTGAAAGGACTTCTGGACTTAACATGCAGACTGGAAATGCAACCCATTTCATGGATTGTTGAACTGTAGAACTATTTATTTCTAGTACTGTGCCTTTTCATAGCAAGTTACTCTTGGTAGGTTAATTACGAAAACCAGATTTTTTTAAGACAGACATATTTTTAGCCTAATTATTACTCTATGAATGTACTCGTAGGATGATTAAAAGAATATGGATCATGTTAGAAAAGTGAAATGGGACAAATTTGATTGAAAAAGCGGTAGGTATGATTCCCAATAATTTGTCACAGCAAACCATTGTTGTTTGTCAATCATTATTCATGGGTTAACATGTAAACATGTGAACAGCCAATTTAATTTCCTCAACAAATCAAGGCTGTATATGTATCAAATTGGCGAGTTTATTCCAGGCTTCTAGGCTGATTCCTATATGGAAATAATCTAATCTATACACATATTCATATTAAATGAATGGGACATTGGGAAAATATACACTTGCATCAGGCAGCCCCATATCCATAAATACTTGCTGGGCCAATATGATAGCCCATCTACAAAATGAAATTAAAAAGAAATAATAGAAATCCTCTGTAAATGGGTGGCTTGTTTTGTTTATTCATATTAGAAAGTAGCTGATGCTGATATATACGATGAGTTTGCCAGTTATGTCTATCTATGGCATGTCTCAAATAGTATCTATATTGCTTGAGGATCTAAGCTTCATACCTGACCCATTTGGTCAATTGCCATCCAGGAAGCTAGTTCACTGAAACAACAACTTTCCCTTCATTCAAAACCCAACACTAATGACACCGTAAAAACACAACAAAGTTTCCCAGAAAGTCAGGATTCACGAAGTCTGTGGACAGGTACTGGTCTGCGGCATGCCAGAAACTAGGTCACACAAACAAGCGAAGCCCCATCCATGGGAGGCAAGCAGCGCACAAAGCAACTCCTCTCCATGGAACTGGTCCCTGGTGCTAAAAGTTAATTTTGGCTACATGGACAGTTGCAAGAAATGGAGAAGAGTAACTTAGTAATATTTCTTTTTTAGAACCAGTAGATGTTTTGAAATCATGTACATGTTTGAAAAATTATTGGGAATGCTTTTAAGTTACCAATTTCATTCAGGATTGTTTTTCATATTAAACCTTAGATATATAGACTGTTGACCCTGTGGGATAGTTTATGCTTCTGAATTCCATTATATTTGGACATACTGAAAAAAAATGAAAATAATATGTGCATTCTCTGTAGATAAATAATGGGAAGGGGATTGCCATACACATATCTGTGATATATGCAAATGTTGGGGTTTGGGTTATACGTTTTGCTAATTTTCCTTGACTATACTTGATAACTTTGTGCCTTGCTAGGAAAAAAAAAATCATTGTTCAATAATTATTTGAATGGTGACTGTATAAATGATGTGATCAGCTGAAATCACATGGTGTATTAGAAATAAAGATATTTTAAAAACACTTGTAAGAACTCATTTCCCCCCTAATTTTCTACATAAATGAGTGTAATGAATTTTGCAATCATTTATAAACCAAGTCTCCAAAAGTGATTGTTCTATCCATAAGAATAGCCATAACACAACCAAATATTGTAATCACAATTGCTCCAATTCAGTTAAGACCTTGAGGAATCGATAACTCAGCACTGGCAGGAGTTACATTTCATTTTTCATTAGGCTTATTTGAAAGGTTTTGTTTGTCCAAGATATTTGGGTGAATTTCCCAACACAAAGGATACAAAAATATTGGTTGTGGAAATTGGTCTCCCTTACAATCAAAATGTTGCCCAGCCCAGCAACAAAACAGAAGAGAATGGTCCCACAGCTGCCCTGGCAGACCATTTGGAGCCAATCAGATTGCTAACCTCAGTTATGTTTATCTTAAGCTGCTTCCTCTGCGTGTGATTCCATGTCCATGTGGAATGTTGGCATGTCGCAGAAAACATCACTTTTACCTTGGAGCAATGGGTGGAAGAAGCTCATCAGGCAAAAATTCAACCTGGAAATAAAGTGGAATTTCCCAACGGTAATTAATCAATGCAACAACTTGCATCCTGAAGCTGTGGGTACTCCATTGCTGTTTTCAAGAGAAGATTGGACAACATGAGAATGTGCTGGCAAGAAATGGTTAAGTGGGATACCTGTCCTGGGGCCACACGGCTACTCAGAAGGACTCAATAATAGGCCTGCTCAGGGAACAGAAAGCAGAATGGAATGTATTGTATATGTAAAGCCAGATGCCTTACCACATTTTAGAGCAGAAGTAGAGAATTACAAGTAAAGGACAAGAGACTGCAATTCAACTTTGTCAACTGGGGAAAGGACCAAGGGAGGCTTGACAATATGATGATCTCATCATTGAGCTTAAGGTTGGAAATTGACATTTGATCTCATACCTTATACCACTTCTGGGTTTTTTTTTAAACAAGAAAATTATGCAAACAAAATTAGCCCTTTCGCTAAGGACTAATTATTACATCAGGTGCTGTAAATTAAAAGCTGGAAAGTGCTTAGACTTAGAATAACTCTGTCACTTTGAATGTACACTAATCAGCATACATTAAAATGAAATTTCATTGCATACACCATGTGGCCTTCAAATTGCTCATCCATATTTTAGTCATTGCATAAAGCAATTTACTTGCAATCAATAACTAAGTTACACATTTGGTCAAGTGCTATTTAAAGTTCCTAAAGACCAATAGAATGTTCTTTTAATATATTAGGAATGTCCTATCTATTAAACATTCATGTTTTCAGAGCAGTAGGTGTTAGAACCAAGTTAGTGTCACTAATTTTGTGAGATGAGCTATGTACATTTGAAAAAATAAATAAAATGTATTGTTTTAGGAAGATGTCAGGCAAGTGGTTATTTGGTCTTTAATATGTTGACAATACTAGGGAAAAATGGTACAGGATAGATAGCACGTTGCTGCTACAATACCTTTTGCTTAAACGCTGTGCCTGTAAATTCCCTTAGGAGGGTGGGGAGGTTTTAAATCAGGCCAAATAAGTTTACCTGAATTTTATTTTATTTAAATAAATATTTAAAAATTTAGTTGAACATTAGTTGTTCTTTGGGTCACCCTACCTACACCAGACCTTAACCCAATTCAAGACACAGCTCCATCACAATGTGTTCATCATGTATGTGGAAAGGTAGTGAGAATTCCCCTTCTAGTTCCAATATAGCCAAATTTCTAGATGTAAATGACAGCAGGAAATGAAGCATAGAGAAGGGAAAGTAACCATTGTACACAGAGAATTCCAAGTAAAATCAATAGGCAGCTCAGTTAAACTGCTGCTGCTTGCTTGCCTGAGATATTGGTTTTATGGTCATAGTGTTTGGAGGGGAATCATCTACACATTCTCCTAGGCAACTTATAGAACTAATATTTCTCTTCTCACCCTGCCCCTTTTCAGCATTTAAGTCAGTTTTATGTGTAACTGAAAAACAATTGTTTTGCATTGACCGCTGTGATGTTCAGTGAAGAACAATGAGCCGCTGTTGAGAACCATTCTCTAGCCAGCAAATAAGAAATTATCTAGAACTGTTTCTCAACCTTAATGATCTTCATAAATGTATTTATTATCGAAAGTTCTCAAATACAGTGAAAGTATGGATCCACGAACAACTCTTAAGTCTCAAAATGGCACTTTAATCATGGTTTGCACCATTTTTCAGAGGGATTTTATGCATAATAAAAACAATCTAGATGATTCAAAAATAATTGTTATTGGTAGATAGGCATTGCATTAACAAAAGCAGTGAACGAGAATGGTACAAATGTCCATTTATCATCAGATTTTTATAGATTGTACTTTATTAATGCAACATTATAATGCACGAAGATCAAAGTGGGCACCAAGTGGTTGATTAGCTCAACTAAAGGAAAATGGTACTTTTAATAAATGAACAAGGTTATAATAACCCAGTAAGTGGAAACAAAGTGAAAAATTTAAAGTAGCGCTATTATTTTATAGGAATCTAAAGTACCTCAGAAATAAATAGGAAAAGGTGCATTTGAGCACAAGAGTATTAACGTACCATCCGCTTGCAAATCTTTAAACCTGACACATCAATACCTAGTTCTCCTCTGCAGCTGCCTCATGATGCAGGGAAATGTGGGGGCTGCTTTAAAGAGATGCAAACAGTTAAAGACACTCAAAGCGCCTTTTGCAATTTTAATCCAAAACACTGCAATAATTTAGCAACTGAAACTATTTTATTGCAACTAAAGTATGAATTCCTGAATTCCAATTAATTTTTTTAAACATTTAATACTGGATGTATGTGTATAAATGAGAAAGAGGAAAGTGTAAACTGAAAAATGAAGATTTCAAGATTTTTTTTTAAAAAAAGAACTGATTGTAACAGATTAGAAAACAACATATTCTACTGAGGTTAATACAGTGCTTCTCAATTATTTTCTGTCATGCCCCCCCCTAGGAAGAAGAAAACATTTCGCGCCCCCCGCGAGACTGTAAATAGTATCATTTGTCTATAAAATTGTTATAAGTACACCTCTGCATAACACTGTATCCTTATTAACGTATAAGAGAATAAAAAAAGAAAGACATGTGGATCAATTTACAACAAAGAATAGCTTTATTAACTAGCAGAAAAGATTTAAAGTGCATTAGAAATTTTAAAAAAATTAAATCCTTAATTAAACTAAACTGCCGAGGTCAAACGCGCCCCCCTTTATGGAGCCTCGCGCCCCCCCTGGGGGGCCCGCCCCACTATTTGAGAAGCACTGGGTTAATAGAATATGTTTAAGCAATCTGTTTAAGCTGCATTGATTTATATCACATTTTAAATGGGAAATTTAATTTATTATTAGCCAAATTCTTGTCAAATAATCATTATTTTTTCATACTTGTCTAGGATAGAAAGGGTAAAAATCAGAAAAAAATAATTCATTTGCACATTTTATTCTCTCAGACATATACCTACATATACAACACTTGTCATTACTTTTAAATATATTTCTGAAGCATTTTTTCTTTTCAAAAAACCAACATTTACAATACTGGGAATAAGTAAGAAGCAACTATCTTTATTTCAGATACAAGCAAGATAAACTGCACCTTCATTTCTCTCATAAAAGTCAATACTACTCCTTGCTTAAAATTCAAGATTTGTGAGCATTTCCTATATTAGTTCAGAAGTTCAACAAATGTACTGTTTCTTTTCGCATCACTTCCAGGTAAGCTGCAAAGGATCATATGGGAGAATAAGTACTTAATATGTTTATATTTAGTCCAGTATGTTAATATGAATGACGTTATAAACATATTTTTACACTGAATGTATCTGCAGAATAATGTCCTCAAAACCGATTTTTAAGAATTAAAAAAAGTCATTTTTATAGATAAATTTAATTATAAAGTAGTAGAATCATATAGCTGTCCTTTCATGTGTTTTTCTCCCAAACTTCACACCCAAGTGGTAAAGCACAACTCCTTTCACTATATTCTTTCACTTGTTATTTTTTTAAAAAGTAAGAGTCTAGTATTTTGGCCTGTATTTTTGTAAACCCTGCAGATAGGCATAACGTGTGTAAAAACTAAGACACAAGAATAGGAATTTTTCACCTCATGGCAATGTAGCAGTTAAATGTGTAACCAGCAGAAGGCACTAAAGCTTTGATTCTGAAGTTCTTACTCTTAAAACAAACCTGTTGGTTTCAGTCATTTAATCCAGTGTGAGGGATTCAAAGATTGTGGACTGGGTGAATTGAATCATACAAGTATAACATGAGGTAAGATGGCAACAAGTTTAACAAGGTGCACTTTTGGAAAACAGAATTGTTCCCCATGATTACAAAGGCATGAAAATGGCATCTGTTTACGTAAGAAACTCCCATAATTCACCTGTCCAGTACATTTAGACATGCAACGTTACACAATATGGCAACACAAACAGGAAGTGATTGGTTTGGGGCATCTTTGCTGGGTATCGTGAAGTGTTGTTCATCCTTAGTGCACGTATGTCAGCTACCCGGCTACAATGGCAAAATACTGCTGCATCTTCAGAGGCAAACAGCAAAAGCCAAACAATTAACAAGTTTAATTCATCTGCGGCAAGTTATTGGCAGGACAAAGCTTCACCCTTCTTCATTCTGAAGCAGCTCAGTATTTTATCCAACCTGCCACTAAGAGCAAAAACACAGAAATGAATATTAGTTACTTTTTACGGGTAAGGGCATTATTCAACTTCTCACCTGCAAGCATAACCTTGTTTTTTTCCAACCCCCACCCCACTTTTCCAGGCTACTTTTAGATTATGAAAAATCTTCCTTAAATATAGTGTTTTGAAGGAAAAAAAACAAGTAATAATGATACTTGTTTTCTAATGCATTTGAGTTTTATTGTATTCCAAACAAAAATTCTGGACCATGAGTTTATGTAAAGGAAGCAAATGCATTTTAAGATACAAGGAAAAGTTGTTGTGCAAGAAGATTTATGCAGCAATTACAATTACATTTAAAATAAAGACGGTGTGAATCCATCGCTTATATCTTGACAATGTAGTCTATCTATTTCAGCTTTAAATGGAATTCTGAAGATGGGAGCCCTTCGGAACTTGCCCGACAGGCTCGCACTCAAGGCTGATGAAAATTCTCAGTCATCAGGTAGAATTGTCTGGAAATGAATTTCTTTTTGGGGGTTTTGAAATGTCTGTTAGTCTGAAGAAGCGACTTGGATAAGCAGCAAAATGTTTCAAACCAAAAAAGGAAAGGAGTTGCCATGACTTAACTTCCATACATCTCTACTTCGAGACTCTATCTCAAATATATAGAGAAGAAGAAAGCAATGATCTTTGACAAGATAATTGGTCAAGCCATCATATGCTGAAAACATGGAATCAAATGTGTAAAAACAGCTTAAGGGATCTGTCTAAGCCCATAATGGTGAACCTATGGCACGCGTGCCAGAAGTGGCAGGAAGAGCCGTCTCTCCGGGCACGCCAGCCATCACCCATTGCTCTTCTGGATTCCGGCGTGCACAAGCTGGTCTTTGCTCATACGGGAGTACCGGAAACCAGAAGAACAGCTCCCTGGCATGCATGCGCATGCCGGGAATCTGAACTCCCAGGTTTTGGCAAGTGCATGTGCGCTGGCCAGATGGTCTTCATGCATGCACCAGAAGACCAGGTGACTAGTGTGCATGCGCACCCTGGAAACTCAGGACTCCTGTCACGCGCATGCATGCCGGGGAACTGCTCTTTTGGTTTCCGGCACTCCCGTGCATACACACCAGGGACCTGCTCTTCCGGTTTCAGGTGCTCCCATGCGTGCAAAGGCCAGCATGCCACACTTCCATCTTGGAACATGGTGCCGAAAAGGTTCGCCAACACTGATCTAAGCAATTGCAATTGTCGGGCCAAAATGCTGAAGTCATTTATCCTAAAGTTTCAATACACAAAGAAATACTCAAAAGAGACATAGGAGTGACTGATATCAAGTCAGGTATATTGATACGTTTTATGAGATACTGAGGGAAAAAAGTCAGAAGAAAGAGCCTTCACACCCTGACTCTATTAGCAATGTAAGAAACAATAGGCTGGAAGATCCTGGCCTTTGATCTTATCAATCCAAATTTGATTCTTCACTGCTTACCCTTAGATTGCCTTTTTCTGGTTCATGGCTTCCAGATTCAAGACGTTTCTCCATTTCTTCTTGCTTTCGTTTTTTTTGTTCCACCGAAGAGAGATTCTTAATACCACGAGACGCAGCCTTTGGAAAAGAAACAACAGAGGACATTACATTACATCCCTTTTTCCCCCCCCAATCAATTTATTTATTAGATTGACATTCTGGTGCAGAATAGATTTTCAGCAGTTCACATACATCAATAAAAGTGCAATTAAGCATTCACAGTAAAATGATAAAAGCACTTAATGCAATATCACATAGTTACAATCTTTTCATAAAACAATTTTTATTGGTTTTACAGTATATATGGGGAAAAGGTTATAGGGTTAAAGTAACATTTTAGTGGCTTCCATGCCGGAGGTGGTGGTCCTCCCAAAACTTCATACAAATACAATATTTTTTAAAGAAAAACAAAGGGCAAGCATACATATAAGTTACATTGTATATTTCATACGTTCAATCATGTTTTACATTGCCATCTAATTCAACTATCACAGTGAAATTTCAAATAAAGTCATTTGGGGGATCTAAGTCTTTTTGCTATTGAGTCTTCTCTCTTCCCATTGAGGGGTGGGGCTACGGACCCCCCTGTTCCCTCTTCTTCGTCTCCTAAGAGTGAGGAATGCTTTTGAAGAAAGGCCTCCGCCTCTCTTAATGTTTTAACTCTAATTCTACCTCCCTCCCAGAAGACCAACATTCTTTCTGGCAGTAACCATTTGAACCAAACTCCTTTTTTATATATTTTTTTGGACAAGAAGGAATATTTCCTTCTTATCTCTCTAATTTTTGGGGGAATTTGTTTCAAAATAGCAACTTCTTTTTCCTGATATTTTAGGGGCCCTCAATATCTCATCCCTTGTGGACCACCTTAAAAATTTAATATGGACTTCTCTTGGTACATCATTTATTCTAGCGTATGCTGAGTTAATTCTATATCCCACCAGAGTTGTTCTTTATTCCTTTTAAAATAATCTGCTAAAATTGTACTCATAAGATCTTTAAGATCTTCTCCTTCTATCTCTGGAATGTTCTGCAACCTGAGAAAAAATGACATTCTTTCAAATTCTATCTTGGTCATATGACCTCCCAGTTCTACACTTTCCTTCCGAATTTCCTTTACTTCTTCCCTCATCTCAGCTGATCCCCCCTCCAACGCCTCAATTTTTTGTTTATTATCCATTGTATGGATAATAAGCAGCCGATGAAGTCCAAGGTGTCGGGGCAACCCGAATAAAAGTTCAGTCCGGGTAGCACATAAAACCAAGAAAGCCAGGACTATTCAGGAACTAAAACAAGAAGGAATGGATATTAATTGGTATACATACACACAAATACATTCAAGATATAAGGAAGATCAAAAAAAGGAGGGGTTTATGACAAAATGACGGAATTAGACAAAATATTAACAGGCGTCGATGAAAAAATAATTAAAAAACTCTATGCCTACTTACTAGAGTTTAAACTCCAGGAAGAGCAAGTGAAATAAACAATGATAATATGGGGAAAAAACTTCGGGCATGGGATCGACTTAGATAAGTGGCAAAAATTGTGGACACAAAATTACAAAATGACTATGTCAACAGCCTACAAAGAGAACTTATACAAGATGTTCTACAGGTGGCACTTATCACCCTCAAGAATCTCAAAAATGAGTAAGAACAAATCTCAAAATTGTTGGAAATGTCATCAGACGCCTGGTACTTACTACCATATGTGGTGGACTTGCTCGGAGGCCAAAAATTATTGGAGTATGATCCACACATGGTTGGACAAAATAACAGGAAAACATATAGATTTCAAACCCGAACTCTTCCTGCTTGGACTTACTTTAGAAACATTCGACAAAAATTTGAAATACCTAATTGTGAATATTTTGACAGCCGCCAGAATCGTTTTTGCAAAAAATTGGAGAAATGACAAATTACCATCACAGCAAGAAATTATTTATAAAATTATGGAATGTGCAGAGATGAGTAAATTAACATTTGAAATTAGAGAGCAAGACAGTGAACAATTCTATGAAATTTGGAATAAATTTTATCAATGGCTGGAAACAAGATAGTCAAATGAAGGTTGAGGTATAATAATTGTAATATATATAAATATATTTGAACTAAAATATGTGATTTGATATGAATATGACTATGGAAGAGATGCACAGTTTGTAACCAACTGACACATTTTCTACAATTTGTAATGGAAGATGGAGTTTATGCTTTTTGTTTTTTGTTATATTTGTTTGTGTTTGTTCAAAAATAAAAATAAAAATTGTTTAAAAAAAAAAAAAAGAAGTCCAAGGTGTCGGGGCAACCCGAATAAAAGTTCAGTCCGGGTAGCACATAAAACCAAGAAAGCCAAGAAAACCAAGAAGAAAGAATTGTATTGTCAAAATCAATCTGGATGTCCATGTATTGGGAGGGATACCAAAGGTTTCCCGAGGAGAAATTAAGCTGGAAAATTCAAAGTCTTGCGATCTCAAACGCCGAAGGAAAAGTTCACAAACAAAAGGAAAATTTCTGGCAGGGAACAAAGAGGAGCCATCTTCCCCGCCCGCCACAGGAAGGAGAGTGAAAGTTTCATTTTCTTGTTGCAAAAAGTTTCCACAATATAATGTTGCAACTTCGATAATGTAGATACAATTTTTTTTAAACTGTTGTTATTTCAGATGGCAAACTAGTTCTCTTTTTCTCCCCATTCCTGGGGAGAACTTTTACAACTGCTGTCTTATTCCGAGGGGGGGTCAAAACAGATTAACTCCCCCCTCCATTCTCCGTATAAAGTTGATTGAAAGTAAAACTCACAGTGCTCGCTTGTCCAACAATTGCAGACCTGGAGATTAGGAAATCTCCCCTCCATCCCTGGCACTCCAGCCAGCTTTCAAATCCTTCCATTGATTCCGGAGTCCATCGGCGAAAGGGCAAAGCCCCCCCCCTCTTTCTGCTTCCCAGCCCCTAGGGCGAGGCTGGAAAGATGCCCCACCAGCTGCTGCCTGGTTGGAGGTCTCCAGCGAGCCGCCCGTACGGCAGGGGGTTTCTCCAAAAACCCGTGCCCCCCCTGGAAGGGGGCACCAGGACAGTAAGGGGCGGACGTGTATCAAACACATCCGTCGCCCATGAAAACTTCGTCGTCCTCTTCACATTACATCCCATTTTTATATCAGCAAAATAAATTTAGTTCTTTAATCTGTATTCCATATAGAACTCCAAAAAAATCTGTATTAAATTTATGTAACCTTACCAGGGGTGGGTTCTCCCTGCTGCCATTGCTGGTTTGCTCAGGGATATGCCCTGTGCATTTGTGCACTTGAGGTGTAGTACTGAAAAAAATGCTTTTGTGCATGCACAGAAGCAAAAAAACAAGATGGAGGTGCCTATGGCGCTGCCGACTAATTTGGGGGCGTGGCAGACCGAGTTACTACCTACTCGGCCGAACCAATCCAAACTGGTAGGAACCCATCTCTCAACCTTACTTAGAAGAATGAAAACATATGACTGTAAAAGCATGGGCTTCAACAACAACAACAACAAAAAACCCAGCTACACGAAAACATTTTGGGGAAGAATTTGGACAAATTTTATTCTCCCTCCGCCTCAGAAATAAGGCAGGTCAGGAAGCAATTCTCAGTAGGGTCCCGTCCCCCCCAAATAGATGGATACTTATTACTTTTATTTACTTATTAAATGTATGTGCCATCCATTTCACTGATAAGGAGATTCTTATCAAATATGGGTGAGAAAATATGATATATGATATATGATTGTATATATGTGTGTGTGTGTGTGTGTGTGTGTGTGTGTGTGTGTGTGTTAGATTTTTATATTATCACAGGAGCTGTGATTATATTCTCTCATATATGTATGTATGTATGTATGTATGTATGTATGTATGTATATATGTATGTATGTTTTCGTAGATTTTCACGGGTATAGGTATGTAGATTTTGGTTTATTCGAGTCTTTTCCTGTGTAAAATTAAAGGTGTTTTTGCAACGTTTGGATGGGATCACCCCCATCATCATCAGGCTTTGGCCTTTGCTTTTTTGCGAATGAGCTGTATTTGAAATGGCAGTTTTTCTGTAAGTGGAGGTGGGAGGGGTTGGAATGTTGGCTCTGCTACTTTAAACCAATTGGTTGGCTGATTTGCCACATCCTGATTGGTAGATGGAGTTTGTTGAGAGTGATTGATGATGGTGTCAGTGTTTGTGGCCGGGACTTGTTTAGTGGCCGGGACTCGTTTAGTGGCCAGAGCTGGTTTCCAGATGTCTGGCAGGCGGGAGGCATCATCGTGTCTGTTCATGTTGTGGGGATGTTTTTCTATTTCAATAGCTTCCATAATCATTCTCCTGTTGGAGTGTTCAGTCCTGGAGAGTAATTTGGTTTTTTCAAAGTCAATTTCATGTCCTGTTGCTTTGAAGTGCTGGAAGAGGGAGGAAGTATTTACTTGTCTTTTAACAGAATTCCTATGCTCTGAGATACGTGCACTAATTCTCCATTTTACACACTCTCACAAAGGTATTAATCGCCAATGGATTCCAAAGAAACACAATTACCAGACTAATCCAAAAGCAGACACCCCCCAAGATCCAAAACACAGAACAAGACAATGGCATCGCTCTCCTCCCCTATATTAAAGGCACCACTGATAAAATCAGCAAAATTCTCCACAAACACAATATCAAGACATCCTTCGACACTAACCAAAAAATAGCCAACATCTTAAGGAACCCCAAAGACAAAATCCAGCTAGAAAACCAAGGGGTCTATGAAATACCATGCAAAGTCTGCTTGTCCACATACATTGGACAAACTAATAGGAGAATTAGTGCACATATCTCAGAGCATAGGAATTCTGTTAAAAGACAAGTAAATACTTCCTCCCTTTTCCAGCACTTCAAAGCAACAGGACATGAAATTGACTTTGAAAAAACCAAATTACTCTCCAGGACTGAACACTCCAACAGGAGAATGATTATGGAAGCTATTGAAATAGAAAAACATCCCCACAACATGAACATGATGCCTCCTGCCTGCCAGACATCTGAAAACTTACAGAAAAACTGCCATTTCAAATACAGCTCATTCGCAAAAAAGCAAAGGCCCAAGCCTGATGATGATGAGGGTGATCCCATCGAAACATTGCAAAAACACCTTTAATTTTACACGGGAAAAGACCCGAATAAACCAAAATCTACATACCTATACCCGTGAAAATCTACAAAAACATGTATGTATGTATGTATGTATGTATGTATGTATGTATGTATGTATGTATGTATGTCTTTGGTTGTTCGGGTTTTCTCCCGCGTAGAATTGGAAGTATCTTCACAACGTTTCAATGAAGTCTCATTCATCATCTTCAGGCTGGTGCTTCCGGCTTGGTGCTTCCAGGAGCAATGTGAGATCTCAGCCGGTTCACATTGCTCCTGGAAGCACCAAGCCGGAAGCACCAGCCTGAATATGATGAATGAGACTTCATCGAAACGTCGTGAAGATACTTCCAATTCTACGTGGGAGAAAACCCGAATTCTGCCTGGATGGTCTCCTATGGTGAGCCAAAAGACAGAAAAGGGAAGCACTTCTGCTCCCTCCCTTAATTGGGGCTTACCAGGGTGTTGTGACACAAATGTGTGTGTGTGTGTGTGTTGCGTTTGCGCTGATAAATAAACAAGGGAGACTAGTATAGATCTATTTCAAGCTATTTAGCTCTCATCAGCTAGCCATACCCTTACTGGGATTCGAACCTGGGTCGTTTTACATGTAAGGCAGTTGTAATTGCCACTAGGCCACAGGCTCTCATCCTGATCAGCTGAGCCAGGGGAACAAGTATATGTACTACATATATATGTTCTTCCTTTGATAAATAGGATTATTGCTGTTTATCAGCAGTCCATCAGTCACAACTGTCTTACGCATGCTATTTCTGTTCCAGTGGTGGGTGCATGCAGTACGCTCCAGTACAGGCATACTGGATTTTTACATCTTCAGCGCTTCCGCGCACAGCCCGTACACTGTATGCCTGACGCTTCCCTGAGCAGCTGGAGCGTTGTGGAGGCTCACAGAAGCGCCAAGATGCATGCATGCGCTGTGCATGTGTGTTTGCGCTGTGTGTGTCTATATGGACGCCAGGCACATTCCAAGCGTAGCAGTTGGAATGGAATCTGGAACCCACCACTGTCCTATTAACATTTTCTCTAATGCAGATGTTAAAAAGAAGCAACTGACTGGAATTTGACACCTCCTAAAAAACAAAGGCAATTTTTTTCATTCCAGTGAAGAATTGAAAACAAACAACACCCATTGCATTTCCATATTTTAAAAAAAGTGAAATAACTGCAGTTATTTATTTCTATAGAATTGAACCTACCTATTCAACAAAAGACAATGAAACAGGAACAAACATTTTCTTATTTAAAAAGAAAGGATTTGTAATCATGGAGGATATATACATTTTCTTTGTCCTACCTAAATTTGCAATGTCTGTAAAAGACTAGCTATTTTTTCCCCTTACTTTGGGGGATAATCCCTATTTCCTACTCATTTTTTAAGTTAAGTACAGAGTCAGCTGTGGTAGTAGTTTTTTGTGGAAAAAAACACTCTAAAATACATTAATTTCACAAAAGGGTAGGAAACACCATGCAGAAATTAAGATTTTTAAATTAAGGAGTTTTTTTCCTCCAAATGTGTCAGGAAATACTTTAAAAAGCTGTCTTGCTTTTCCTGATCTTATACCAAAACTAAATATGTGGTTTAAAACTTGAGAGTTTGGTATTATTTTACAGGTTCTCTCCTTCGCTGCAAAGATGATTTTTGTAATAGTGGTGGTGGTAGGAGGAATTTGCGCCAGAAAAATGTATAGCATTGTTGAGAGCATCAAATGGGAGGCCTCCCACCATAAAGAAATTGATTGATTGAAGCGAAGAGTCATTTATAAGGATTATCGTTTGGGGTCAACATTCAAATACTGGGGCAAAGTTTGGGCAATGTGTTTGAAAGAACACCAATTTGTCAGGAATCCAGAACTTTGGTATTTTTGCTTTATTTAAGTCAGTGATGCCTGCACATTTAATCTTAACATTCTCAGCCCAACTCCTCTCCATATGCATTGTAATAATACATTTGAGTGATTTCTGTTACCTCTTCTTGTGTTTCTCTAAGGACGTCATTGATATTTGGATTGTTTTAGACATAATATTTATATTATATTTTATATTTATTCAATTTATACCCCGCCCTTCTCCAAACGGACCAGGGCGGCGCACAGGAAAATTAAAATACATACAAAACATCATATAAAACTTTAAAAAACTAATTCAATGGATCCTGTGCTAAAACCAGATTAAAATCCCCAAATTTAAAAACTATCTAAAAGTCAGTTTAGGGGGCTACGCTAGGCCGGCTAGATGGAACAAATGTGTCTTAAGACACTTGCGGAAGAGGCGGAGGTCAGAGATGGTGCGAAGTTCAGGGGGTAAGTCGTTCCAAAGAGCTGGACCTGCCACAGAGAAGGCTCTCCCCCTGGGTGTCGCCAGTCGGCATTGTCCGGCCGACGGCACCCTGAGGAGGCCCTCTCTGTGGGAGCGTATTGGTCTGAGGGATGTATGGGGCAGGAGACAGTCTCGCATATAACTAGGCCCCGAGCCATGGAGCGCTTTAAAGATGGTCGTCAAAACCTTGAAGCGCACCCGAAAGACCACAGGAAGCCAGTGCAGCTCGCGCAGGATAGGTGTTATGTGGGAGTGTCTAGGCGCTCCCGTAATCACCCGCGCGGCTGCATTCTGGACTAACTGCAGCTTTCGAGTGCACCTCAAGGGAAGCCCCATGTAGAGAGCATTACAGTAGTCGAGTCGAGAGGTCACGAGGGCCTGAGTGACTGTGCGAAGGGCAGCCCAGTCCAGTAAGGGGCGCAATTGGCGCATCAAGCGTACCTGATGGAAAGCCCCCCTGGCCACGGCCGCCACATGGTCCTCCATGGACAGCTGGGAATCCAGGAGGACACCCAAATTGCGCACCCTCTCCACGGGGGCCAGTGTTTCGCCCCCAATGGCCAGAGTTGGAATAATCTGGCTGAACCGGGGTGCCGGAAGCCACAGCCACTCAGTCTTGGACGCGTTGAGCCTGAGTTTGTTACTACCCATCCAGATCCGTACGGCCTCCAAACACCGGGACATAACCTCGACGGCATCGTTGGGGTGGTCTGGGGTGGATATGTACAGCTGGGTGTACAGATGATATCCCACCCCAAAACCATGGATGATCTCGCCCAGCGGCTTCATGTATGTGTTGAACAGTAGGGGCGAGAGGACCGACCCCTGAGGTACCTCACATACGAGGGGCCTCGAGGCCGACCTCTGCCCCCCTGCCAACACATATTGCGACCGACCAGAGAGGTAGGACGAGAACCACCGTAGAACGGTGCCTCCCAGCCCCAACCCCCCCAGTCGGCGCAATAGGATACCATGGTCGATGGTATCAAAAGCCGCTGAGAGGTCTAATAGGACTAGGATAGAGGAATATCCTCTATCCCGCGCCCTCCAGAGATCATCAACCAACGCGACCAATGCCGTCTCGGTGCTATGCCCGGGTCGGAAACCGGACTGGCGCGGGTCTAGATAATCAACTTCCTCCAAGTGTCGCGGAAACTGTTGGGCCACCACACTCTCAACAACCTTCACTAAAAAGTGAAGGTTGGAGACGGGACGATAGTTCTCTAGTAATGCTGGATCCAGGGACGGCTTCTTGAGGAGGGACCTTACTACCGCCTCTTTCAAGACGGCAGGCAAGGACCCCTCACTCAAAGATGCGTTGACAATGCCCTGGAGCCAGCCTCGTGTCATCTCCCAGGATGCCAGTACAAGCCAGGAGGGACACGGGTCCAATAAACATGTGGTAGCCCTAAGTCTCTTTGACAACTTGTCCATATCCTCGGTAGTAACAAAATCAAACTCCTCCCAAGATGGTGTCTCAAGAGCAGCCTCGGACCGCTCAGCTGGACCACTGTCGATGGAGGGTAGCTCATTCCGAATCCGAGTGATTTTCTCCTGCAGATAAATCCCAAATTCCTCTGCTCGACCCTGTAGAGGGGCTTCCCGTGGCCTCTGTTGAAGGAGGGAGCGGGTCACCCCAAACAGGGCGGCAGGGCGGTTATCTGCGGATGCAATAAGAGTGGCACAATACTCACGTTTGGCCACTCTTATCGCCACCAGGTAAGTCCTAATGTAGGTTCTCACTAGTGTTCGGTCGGCTTCGGAGCGAGAGGATCTCCATCTTCTCTCTAGGCGTCTCTTGTGGCGCTTCATCTCCCTAAGCTCCTCGGTGAACCAAGGATCCCGTTTTGATCTTAACCATGCGGCCACTAGGTCCTCAGTCGAGTCACGGGGCAAGTCCACAGGAATTGGCTCAAGCTCCCTTTGGAACCTTACTGGGTCCATCAGAAGCCTGGGGCGGAACCATAAAGGAATATCCGGGTAAGAGCCAGTTAATGTGCAGTCTTGCTCTATCAATTACTATGAACAGTTCCCCTAACACCATTGCAAGCATTATCTCATTGCTTCTTACTACACATATCTTGATCTTACTACTTCTCATTAATAAGTACTGTGTACTTTTTTTTTAAACTGAAGTGGTGACTCAGTGGCTAAGATGCTAATATAGTTGATCAGAAAGGTTGGCAGTTCAGTGGTTCAAATCTCTAGTGCCATGTAACAGAGTCAGCTCCAGTTACTTGTCCCAACTTGTCCCAACTGACCCTTCGGCATTTTGTCATGCCAGCCACATGACCACAGAAAAGTCTTCGCAGCAGTGGCTCTTTGGCTTTGAAATGGAGATGAACACTGCCCCCTAGAGTCAGGAACGACTAGCACATACGTGCAAGGGGAACCTTTACCTTATTTTTTTGAAAGTTAGTTGCAGAGCTGAGTTTCAGTATAACTTAAGACAAACATCCCATTGCCAATAGTATAATAATGGCCAGTTTGCACATTCTTAAGAGATGCTCTTTCCAGGAAAGTTCACATTCATTATAGGAGAAGGTTTTCTTTTAATCTATTGCTGTTCCAAATATCCAATTACCTCCATTTGTCTTTTTTCTGCTGCTTCAGCAAGTTGCTGCCTTCTAATTTCCTGAAGAAAACATATAACAATAGTTACAAAGGTATTTCACATCACCTATGCAGAGGTAACAGACAGGGTTTTCAAAAGGGTTTTCCAAATATATTAGAACCTTTCAAAAATCCTAGAAATGACCATTCATTTTTTAAAATGCCAATTCTGCTCACATTATTTAATGTTGAAAAAGAGAATTGGCAGAGAGAAATCCTTAGCCACCATAAGGAGCCATGTACTTCCACCACTGGGGGTTCTCTCATCCACATGAAACCAAGCAGTAACATTGCACAGGTCATTAAGTTATACATATGAAAGACTAAACAGTGCTTCCAGCTGAATAAGTGAAAAACCCTTTTTGTTAGCTACTTTTATCTTGAGTTTGTTATCCCTGATTTGGGGCAATCAAAATTCCAGCCAACAGTCAGACGTCAATTTAAGTATGTACCAGTGGGAATTAAATCTACGTAGAAAAAAGCAGATTTTCTGATAGTATTTTATTTTATTTTATTTATTAGGTTTACATGATGGTCATCTCACTATTACAATGATTTTGGTTGGTTTCCAATATGGATCCTGCAAGAATATTTTATCAGTTACATTACAATCGTAATGTGGTCATTCTTGGTAATAGGATAGAGGGTGGAATTTCAGTGACTTTCCTTGCTAACTTTTGTGTATTGCACATTTAGAAGAATAATGTGGAAGGGGATTATAAGGGTGTTCGGTTGAAGAAACTTTTACTTTATCATGGGGAAAAAATTTTTAGGGCCCCCGAAGAGGTCCCATAAATTTTCTTAGAAAATTCAAATGATGAATGGCTGCAACTCCATATTGTGGAACTGTGCCTGCTTGTCACAACAAAGAAGAAGGTTAATGCACAACATTTTGTAACAAGGGCAGATAAAAGAGGATCACAAATTGTTTTTTAGCAAATTAATGCTTATATCCGTGAATATATATATTTATTTATAATTTCAACTTCTATAGCTGATCTCTTATATACAACTCTAGATGACTATCAATGATTAAAAACAACAACATAAACACTATATAGAGGTGGCTACATCAGAGTGGGTAGGGTAGAAGCCAAACACTTATCGGCAAACAATTGAATATTGGCTCACACACTGTCCTGGCTCATCACTGTGGAAAAAGCGGAGACTTTAGGACTCTGCTGAAGTCAGACAGGGTCAGAATTTTGAAAACTCTGGGGTAAATGCAGGGGTGGGCTTCAAAAATTGCAACAACGGGTTAGCTGCCCCATTGCTGGCTGGGTGTGACCATTGCGGGCATGGCCTAGTTGGCCTCCTGCACCACAGTGGAGGGGGGTATTTTCACACACACCCCAGGCTCCGGAGGCTTGCTTTGGAAGGGCTTCCCTACTTCCCCCAGGCTTCAGAGGCCCTCTGGAGGCCAGAAACAGGCCTGTTTCTGGATTTCCGGAATCTCCGGTAGGCCTCCCGGAGCCTCCATGCGGGCGGGCCCTGCACTTACCTGGCATGATGGACAGGTCACGTGGAAACTCCTGGGAGGGGAGGGGTAGGCGGGGCCAGCCAAGGGCGGCATTTGGGGGTTTGCCAACCTGGGCAGAATCCTAGCTAGATGATCATCCGAACCCATGCAAATCCCTAGCAGCCCACCCCTATGTAAATGCTATTCCAGAGGGCAGAGATAGCAAAAAAAAAAGATGTGATCTGAAGCATATTAACTCATCTTTAATTTTTCAGATGGGCAGAGATAACTTCAGGCAGGAATATATTTCTGCAAATATTCTGGCTCCAGAATAAAGGGCTTTAAATTAGTAGAGTTCTATGGCAGGTTTTTTTTTTCTGAATAGGCTGAATACCATTTTGTGAGGCAACCCACAGCATGTTCTCCAACACATGTGACTCCCAATCCCTAAAGTTTTAGACCATGTTTATTATATAGGAAAATGAGTTACTTGACTCTTCTGAAATAAGGAAGTTATTGTATCAGTAAGCCTGAAGTGGACCACAAGGTTGCATTAACTCACATTAACTTGAACTCACATGACTATCTGGCATCTCCTCACTTTTTCAATCAAGCCTCCAATGCTATGCACACCAACTTTGCAATAAAACCCAATCATAGAAAATGAAGCACTTGCTTTTGCTTGTAGCTAAGATTTTATTAACTCTCCATCAGTCAGCTACGCACACCAGAGTATTCTCATGCCACCTCAAACACTTCATAAAGAGTGCCATTCCTACCCAGATCACTTCCTTTATAGAGGTCTGAAGCTATTGTGTGCCACCAAGCAATTATTTGGGATTCCTGGGAATAACTCAAATGTTTTGAAAACAAACAAGGTATTTTTCCAACAGGGCTTAAGCATCCTACGTTTTATTCTCCCTTTGGCCTTTTTTGAAAGATGGCACTGTCATTGTTATTTGTGTGTGTGTGTGTTTATGTAGCATAGGCACTGCAATTTTGGACCTTTGGGTACACACTGATCTGGCTGGTCCAGTGCACAAAGGCAAGATAAGTAAATAATAAAACAGACACGCCCTTACTTGTGAAAAGAATAATTGATCCTGAACTAAGCAGTTTAATTTGGACCACAAAACACAGTGGTTTTTTTGTTTTGTTTTTTAATATTACAGGGCGGAACCTGGGAGTAAGTAAACTCAACAGGGCTTGGTTTTGGAGACACCTCGAGCTTTGCTCGTACTTCAAAGCTGTTGTATTTTTAATAGGTAATCTAATAATCAAGAAACAAAGGGGGGGGGAGGAACAAGCTCGGCGAAGGTTTAAGGGCATTTTAGAGATGCTGCATGAAGGAGGATTAAAAAAAAAATCAATCTGGAATTTTTGGGAAGCCGGACGCTGAACGACACCTGGGATTGCCCAGGGAAGCCAAAAGGGAAAAGGAGAAACCCCCAGCCGCCACGGAACGAGTTTCGGCAGCTCGATCTCGCCCCACTTACTGGGTCCGGCGTCTCCACCACTTGGTCGGCGGCTCCCCCCAGGCAGGGCAGGCACAACCCCATTCCGACCCGCCTGCAACACTGCGCCGGGAAGAGCCAAGCGGCGAGTCCAAGCTGGAACCCCGCCCCGCCGTCCTTTGACCAGCGGGCGTCCTCCCAAGCTACCCGCCGCCAGGCTACCTTCCTGTGCGAGCCAAGGACGGCGCCACCTGCCGCTCCGGAGACGAAGAGAAGAGGGGAAAACGCTGGGCCGACCGTGGGAAGAGAGCAGAGTCCCGTCTGCATGGGATTCGGCGAGCAGGAGAGAAAGAAGGAGGGCAAAACTTAGCAGAAGTTTCAGAACTTCTGCCGCCGCGGCGTTAGTAGTCAGGCCTGCGGTTGCCTGGCCGTTTATATTGGTTATTTCTCAGACCGCAGCAAATGCATTTCTTTAGTAAATGCATTTCTTCAGCAAAGGCGGCAGGCCGGTGCTACGAGGTTCTCGGGGCATTGAGCGCAAGGAGGATTGCAACCGTTACTCAGAAGTAAACCTAACTGAAGCCAATGAGACGACTTCCTTCTGTTTGGGTTGAATCGTTCATCTAGTGTGGGTTTCCTCTGGACCCTTTGCTGGCGCTGCCCTCATTGCCTGATTGATTTAATATGGGACCACTTAATTTTCCAAGACTGTATTACTATTCTTCTTCTCTTCCTTACTAGTATCTATCTCCTCCAACTCATTCCTATAACCATGCTGATTGTATCTTTCAACTTACATTGTTTTTATTTGTTCCCTAGTACAATTTGATAGCTTAGTAGTAACCTTGACTACTAAGTGTTGCATATTTTTATTCTTGATGAATGTATTCTATTCTTCTTACGTACACTGAGAGAATATGCACCAAAGACAAATTCCTTGTTTGTCCAATCACACTGGGCCAATAAAGAATTCTGTTCTGTTCTATTCAGCTTATTTGTGGAGTCCCCAATACCACTTCCCAGTAAGAAAGACAGTCACCAGTCCCTCTTCCGAAGAGGAGGTGGCAAATTCTGACAGCTGCTGAGATGCTCACCTTTTGATCTTTGGAGACCTATATTCTGGGTGTATCTTGGCTACTTTATCAGAGAGTTATTTTGCAAGTAAGTAGTGTTAAAATGTTAAGATAATGTGACTTTATTGTCATTTTTTTTAATTGCAAGCCCACGTGCCCACATTAAAAATGAAATTCTGTTGCCTGCCTCAAGAGAAAGTGTATATATCTACCCTTCCTGCTGAAAGAACAGGTGACATCTGTGATCAGGGGGACCTTTTCACTCATTCATCTTGTGTTTCAATGATTCCTGGGAGTCATGCTGATTGTCACTCATGTATTAGTCATTTCTGGATTGGATGGCTTTAGTGTGCTCTAGATAAATACCATCTAGAATTCCATCTGGGAGATGCAACTTCCAGAATATAGCAATACTTACAATTTTGGGTGATTCACAGTTTGCCCATGTTAACACTGGTTTGCATGAGTGTTCCTGTCCCCCATTTGCTTCTGGGTACAGTCAAGGTGCTTGTTATCATCTATAATATCCTACCTGACACAAGACTAGGCTATTAGTGGAACCCCCTCTTTATGAGAATATCTTCCTATTCCAGTAGGTCAGATAGAGCATGTTCCAGATCTCTTCCTATGTAGCTGATCCAGCCCGTTGGAATAGTGTCCCACCTAAAATCTGAGGGAGAGGAGTCCTTTCAACCTTCCAGAAGTCAGTGGAGACTTGATTCTTCTCCCACCATTGGACTAAAATGGAGTTGAGTCAGGGAATCAACCATTTGGTGATTTGGTGCCTGGTGGGAAGAGTATAATCTGGATATAGTCAGTTTTTATTGGTTGCTGTGAGTTTCTTGATCACTCAGAGGATTGGTGAACCTTTTCAGCACCGAGTGCATGCGCGCATCGGGCGACTCTTCTTCTGGTTTCTGGTGTGCACGTGTGCACCAGCCACCTGGTATTCTAGTTTCCAGACCAGCTGGCTGGTTTGCATGCGTGCACCGGAAACCAGAAAAGCAGCCACCCTGTGTGTGCATGCACTCGGTGCCGAAAAGGTTCACCAACCCTGGTTTAGATAGTACTCTATCTCCCGTGCATGTGAAAACCAGCTAACTTGTGCGCCGGAACCTGGAAGAGCAACGGGCGATGGCTCATGTGCTGGAATATATGGCTCTGTGTGCCACTTCCAGCATGTGTGCCATAGGTTCGCCATCATGGCTCTATCAGATTACCTTATACCAGTGTTTCTCAACCTTGACGACTTTAAGTCCTGTGGACTTTAACTCCCAGAATCCCCCAGCCAGCACAGCTTGGTGGGGAATTCTGAGAGTTGAAGTCCACAGGACTTAAAATCGCCAACGTTGAGAAATACTGCCTTATACATTCTATTATAAACAAACAAATAAATGCAGGGTGGGAAAGAGTTTCTACAGAAACTTAAATTGAAAGTTTGGTCCTTGTTCAGAACAGGCAAGCTTTTAAAAGTGGGAAGGCTTTATACTTAAAACTGTTCTATTTCCAAAGTTTTGTATGGAGATTTCCCTTTATTTATTTTATTAAATGTGTAGCAGGCTTTTCTGGGTATAGAAACACCCAAGGTAGCTTAGAATTCAAATAAAAAAAATAGATTGTCATAAAAGCTACGTATTACAATTTAAGCCAGATAATAGTTTAAAGTTTGACACAAAGAATGTGGATTTTGCCAAAAACAAACAAACAACCAGGAGCCATAGACCAGCATAGAACATTCCTTGTCACTTATTGAAAGCCAGAATGTGGAAGCTTTCTTATTATTTAAACAAATTACATCTTCTCATTAAAAGACTCACAAATACTTCGCTAGTTTGAAATTGACATCATATGAATCAGTGGTGGGTTTCAAATTTTTTAGAACCTACTCTGTAGGTGTGGCCTATTTTGTGGGCGTGGCTTGACAGTCATGTGACAGGGTGGGAGTGGCCACCTTTTAAAATGTGATGAAGCTCATTTAACAATGCTCTTGCTTAGCAACCAAAATTTTGGACTCAATTGTGATGATAAATTATTTCTTTCTTCCTTTCTTCCTTTCTTTCTTTCTTTCTTTCTTTCTTTCTTTCTTTCTTTCTTTCTTTCTTTCTTTCTTCCTTCCTTCCTTCCTTCCTTCCTTCCTTCCTTCCTTCCTTTCCTTTCCTTTCCTTTCCTTTCCGTTGGGTCACTGGCAGCGGCGGGCCAGATTTACTTCCAGGTACGCCGGTGGAACCCCCTCTCTCCGGTTCTCTAAATTTCACCAACCGGCTCTCGCGAGTAGGTGCGAGCCTGCAGAAACCCACCACTGATATGAATAGACACGAGCTTAATAAGGTCTTTCAGTTGCTAGTAAAAAAGTAGTAGTAACAACAGTTGGGTTTTAAGGTTTCTTTCATCCTTAAATTATTACTTGTATTGATACAGAAATAATAATGTGTTAATGTGATGTGCAGATAAATGAAAAACTGACAAAAAGTGATCCACATGTAAAAAAAGTGATCTGAAAAGTATTACTTTACTTTATTCATACTTTTCTACCGCCCTCTCTCCCAAATGGGACTCATTTGGGTAGTATGTCCTCTTGAGTTAATGGCACAGGAATGCCACCTGTCTCCAAGAATTCGACTTGATAAACAATATATCTCCCTGTTCAGTTATTTTTTTATTTAAGATAATAACAATTACTTGAACAGAAAAATGGCTGAGCGCCTTAATGCTTTATTCAATTACCTTCATGATGAGTATAAAAAGATTGCTTTCCCCTTGACGTGCTTTTAAATTTTAATTTGAGTGGTTTTAGAGCAAACTGGAAGTGAGAGACTGCCCCCGTAGAAATGGTAGGCAATCAGTGCTGACAGGTTAAGAACTGATATATGCCTTTAATATCCACTTCAGGGTGAGAATATTTCAATTTAGTTTCAAAGTGATCTTTAATAAATCATGTAGTGCTTTGTCAAGTCAAACCTATTTTGAAAGCTAAAGTTTAGGAAACTGAAAAATATTGCAGCAGATGTGACACACAATCTGAAGTGTTAATAAAAGGATAGTAATGAAGCAAACAGAATGTTCAAATTATTATCCATTTCATCAGGATAACTCCAATGTCCATGCCTGAAATTCATATGCAAGTATTGTATATACAATTACTGCATAATGTAGCAACTTTAGCCATTTTTTTTCTCATGTAATACAGGTAGTCCTTGGCTTATGACCACAACTGAGCCCAACATTTCTGTTAAGCAAAACAGTTGTTGAGTTTCCCCCCATTTTATGACCTTTCTTGCCAGCAATTTTAAATGAATCACCGCAGTTGTTAAGTTGCAAACACAGTTGTTAAGTGAATCTGGCTTCCACCATTGACTTTACTTGTCAGAAGGTCACAAAAGATAATCAAAAGATCCTGGGACACTGCAACCATCATAAATATGAGTCATTTGCCAAGCCTCTTAATTTTGATCACATGACCATGGAAATGTTTCAAGAATTGTAAGCGTGAAAATATGGTGGTAAATCATTCTTTTCAGTGCTGTTGTAACTTCAAAAGGTCACTAAACGAACTGTTGTAACGCAAGGACTACTTGTGGCAAGGTAGTGGTACCAAGCAGCATGATCATGCTTCAGTTTCACAAATGTTTAGGCTATTCAATCCATTCAGTTCACAAACTGCTTTGAAAACTGTTCTAGTTCAGGGGTGTCAAACTCATGGCCAGTGGGCCCAATCCAGACTTTAGATCTTGTCCTCAGGACCACCTTGGAAACAGCAAAGGACTGGTCCACAGTGCCTCTGCCAGCAAAAAAGGAGCTTGGGGAGGCTGTGCCCAGCCCGCTTGGCCTCCATTTTTGGCTGCAATTGGTTCCTGCAGCCTCTGCCAGCGAACAAGGAGTCCAGGAGGACCATGCACGCCCTCCATGAGCTCTGTTTTCACTGGCAGAGAGCTGCAGGAAGATAATGAGTGAAGTCAAACTGGCCATGCCCCCCACAGCCCCTGAGGCCAAACACAACCCTGATGAAATCGAGCCTGACACCCCTGTTCTAGTTTGACCATTTTAGTTGTGAACTAGATGCCTTTTCATAAGATGAGATCATTCCCAAATCTCTGTTGGAAAGGAGATCTATGAACTCTACATAGACCTTATTAGTTATAAACACACACACACACACACATATATATGTTAGATTTTTAAGGGTTGATTAATAAATAAGAGACCAGGATGGATCCATTTCGGGCTTATTAGTCTTCTTCAGCTGGCCATACTCCTTCTACTGGGATTTGAACCGGCACTCTCCAGCATATCAGGCAAGCCTTTTTATGCCTTGAGCTATCCGGCTTCCCTGATTACATCAGCCTTACAGGACTCTTTTAATGAGAGAATATTTTCACAACTCCTGTTATGGGCCCCTTTAAGGGAGGAGACAAACTGTCATCCTTCTCTGCCTTTCGACTCAACCCAGAGATCATCTGGGCAGAGAGCCAATGAGATTACTGTTGTGTGAATTTTTTTAGATATGTGTTAGATTTTTAAGGGCTGATTAATAAATAAGAGACCAGGATGGATCCATTTCGGGCTTATTAGCCCATTTCGGGCTTGTGTGTGTGTGTGTGTGTGTGTGTCGTTTTTGAGCTGATCAATAAATAAGTCAGGGAGACTAGTATAGATCTATTTGGAGCTTTTCAGTTCTCATCAGCTAGCCATACCCTTACTGGGATTTGAACCAGGGCTGTATTACATGCTAGGCAGGAACCTTAGCCATTAGGCCATTAGGTTCTCTTTCTGATCAGCTGAGACAGGAGGATAAGTATATACTTGTGTCACAACACCCTGTTAAGCCCCAATTAAGGGAGGAAGCATACTGCTCTCCTTTTCTGCCTTTATATATATATACACCTACACACACACACACACACACACACACACACACACACACACATACACACACATACGGTATATTTAATCAGTAGGGCATCTAGTCTGTTTTGTTTTCTTTCTCTATAGAGGGAAAACTAACTTTAAAGCCCAGTGTGTTTAACTAAATTCATCAAGATGTTTACTAACTCCTCAGTTTAAATAAACCACCCCTTAGTATTTATTCACCTTAATTATAGTTAAGATTACAAATATATTATAAAGCAAGTATGCTGATTCATGGACCTGTAAGCTTTTGCAGCTTCTTTTGGGTTTGAAATTATGGAAAGATTGGAAAACATATTCCTTTTAAAACTTAATTTAAATACAATACATGCAGCTTTTTTATTATGATTAAAGCCCATTCTCATGACATAGTTGTACTATTTCAAATTACTTGTAGTTTTCTAATTCCTTTCTGAGCCAAATAAAACCAGAATCTAATATGATTTCCATATATTGGTTTAGCACACCTGCTGTGATTATTTAACAATGGGCTATGGATTAATGTGTTGTATAATTGTAGCTTCTTGACATTCCTTGTGATTATTTTTGCTATTCTTTACTCTATCTTTTTCCTTCTACTCTGAGCAATCATTTATCTTCAGCTGTCTCCCCCATTGAATTACTGCCTTCCCAAATTTGTGCATATTGATTAATTTACTCACAATCTCTTCCTTCCTTCTTTCTCTTGGCTTTTCAACCTCAGCCTATCTACCAATTCTAAATCTCCATTCTTTACCTGTGATGAACTTGATTTCATTACTTGGTTGTAAGCTGCCTATAGTTGCCCCTAGGCAAAATGAGCAGTGTATGAAATAAATAAATTCATACATACATTCCAAGGGTGAGTTCCTACCATTGGTACCATAGCACAGGTATATGTTTAATTTGTTTTTTAATGTGTTTGTATATTTATTGTTTTAGTTTTCCCTGTGCACCGCTCCGAGTCCCTATGGGGAGAGGAGCGGTCAACAAATTAAAATTATTATTATTAAAATTATTATATTGCTTTGTGTGCGCTTTGTAGGCACGCTTGTGTGCCAGATGTGTGTTGCTTGTGCATGCGCAGTTCACTGTAAATTGTTCTATACATACGCAAAGACCGGCAGTGTAGACCAGGGAACCAGTTCGGGGGCATGGCCAGCCTGAGTTTTTCCGGTTGACCCAGGCCAAATTACCACTGCTGGTTTGTCCAAACCGGTAGAGACCCACCTCTGGTACATACATACATACATACATATATGCATAAATATTAATATAGTGAGCATTTGTACATAGGAAGAGCAATTATCCATACACATTGCTCAATCTTCAAGTAACAGATGTATTTGAAGCATTGCTTGTGTTTTGTAAAAAAAAAAAAAAGACCAAATCTGACTTCTCGCCTGGACTACTGTAACGCTCTCTACATGGGGCTCCCCCTGAGATGCACTCGGAGGTTGCAGTTGGTCCAGTATGCGGCCGCGCGGGTGATTACGGGTGCCTCAAGGCAATCCCACATAACACCGCTCCTGCGCAAGCTGCACTGGCTGCCTGTGACCTTCCGGGTGCGTTACAAGGTTGTGATGACCATCTGCAAGGTGCTCCATGGCACGGGGCCTAGCTACCTACGAGACCGCCTACTGCCCCATACATCCCTATGACCGATACGCTCTCACAGAAAGGGTCTACTCCGGGTGCTGTCAATCAGGCAATGCCGGTTGGCGACGCCCAGGGGTAGAGCCTTCTCTGTGATCGGCCCAACCCTCTGGAACGCTCTCCCCCCTGAACTCCGTGTCATCTCGGACCTCCGCCTGTTCCGCCAGTAGTTAAAAACGCACTTCTTCCAACAAGCTGCCCTGGCATGATTGTACTCGACACTGCACTGCCTCTAGTTATCAAAGTTTTAATTCAGGGGTTTTAATATGGGTTTTTAGCGCAGGGTGGGTTAATTTAATTGAGTTTTAATGAACATTTTATTTTTGTATATCTGTGTATTTATATTTTATATTCCCTGTGCGCCGCCCCGAGTCCCTATGTGGTGAGATGGGTGCGGCTTATAAATTCGAATAATAAATAAATAAATAAATAAATAAATAAAATGTCCCATGTACATTGTGATTGCCCCTTTCCCCTGAAAATAAGACCTTCCTGGATAATAAGCCCAATCAGGCTTTTGAGTGCATGCGCTAAAATAAGCCCTCCCCTGAAGATAAGTCCTCCCTGAAAATATTGCAACACAGCAGCAGCCATGAGACGGCAATGCTCGCTGCCTCCTGTACCTCAAAAATAATAAGGCCTCCCTTATTATTTTCAAAAGAAAATAAGACCCTGTCTTATTTTCGGGAAAACACAGTAGCAACTTCAGGAACTGCTAGTCCCAATGTTGCTTTTAATCTTAGGTCATCACTTTTCAGAATCTTAGATCCAATCAGCAGACTAAAATATTAACAACACAACAGCAAATCGTTGTAAGTATTATATATAATACAATTAAATGTAAATATAATCAATAATATAAATGCAGTAGCAACTTTAAAAAAAAAACCCTCTCTTTTCCTAAGTATTTTAAATGAATATTTTAAGGACCTCTCAAAGTATGCAGAAATAAATATATTTAATGTAGTAGTGTTTTTCTCCAGATATGCTGGTTGGCTAATTGAAGCTTTGACATAGCTGTAGTGCATAGTATCCTTGCTGGTGCCATGATGTGTTGCTAATTACTTTATGCTCTGTGACAGGTGCTGAAGCCAAGCACACCACAGTGTCCTCTACACCTCCTTAGCTCCAGTGATATATTGAATAGGGCAATAGTCACATTAACAGATCCCCAAGTTCCATCCCTCTGGGATTTCTGCTTATATCCACTTTCTAAAGGGCAGAACCTATGTTGCTACATGCAGGAGGTTTTCCATTATGCTACTTTGTAGATTCTTGTTTGTCTAACCGTGATGTGCGAACGCACCCCAAGAAGGACACCAAAGCTCCTTTGTGCAACAAATTAGAATTTAAATCCAATGGTAGTGGGTAAAAATTGTGTTAGATTTCTGTGCACCTGAAATTATATGATCTTGTGCTTTATTGCAGTGACAAAGGTGGACAGGGTGTAAAATAGTGGCTTTATTTCTCTTTTATGTTTAGAGGGTAAGTGGGTATGTTTTAATTTACATTTCTGGATCAATTTTTTACAGAAAGGGATTTAAAGGAATGTAAGCTTTGGACAGTGTGCTTTTTGTATCCTTTTGTCTTTGTTCTAAAAGCTGAGCCAGCATTTAAATTCAATTACAGGCTGATTCATTGAGAGGACCAATAACATGTCCCGCATAGGGAAATGCAGCCAAATTTTTCTGAAGAGTTGAAAAAAGAAAAGAAAAAGTGCCTGTTATCAAACATGTAAGGAACAAGGTGGAGTAGATAAAGGGGGGGACGAATGACCCATAGGCATATTTGAAACCTAAAATATGTGCAGAATATCTCATTTCTGTTGCTTTTAAGTTATAAGAAATTTTATTAATGCCACTGTTGGGCAAGAAAAATCTCATAATGTATGGTAGCTATCTAATGGTTGGCTTTGGACTTATAAAAGTGTTTTTCTGCTTCTTCGGGTTCAATAAATCAATTTTAGAAATCCCAGTATAATGGTTAAGAGATAGCCAAGTTGGACTGATTGCAGGAGATTTTATTGATGGAAAAATTACCCTTTGCCCTAAGAATCACAATAACCCATTATCTTCCATTTCTGCACGATGACCTCAAAATAAGACAGATTTCCCTCCCCTCCCTCCCTCTCTCTTTCTGAATAAAAATTCATTTCATCATTATATTCATTGCTTTTTCATGGTTCTTGCTCACCATTCATCCCATAGCTCTCTCTTGTAGTGGGGAACTTTGATATATAACACTAAGAACAAACTGAGTCTGCATTTTTCCTTTATAAACAAGAAGATTCCTTCTGCTTTTCCCTCTTGTATTTCCCTCTGCATTCCCTTATTAAAAAGCAAGTATTACATCTTTTCCAAAACTTCTTTTCAAAACTTCTTTCCAAAACTTCACATATCTGATCCGAAAGGTGAACGTTCAACTAAAAGGCTGATCAAGTGATGTTTTTATTAACCTTTTTCAAATAAAATATATGGTGCTCTTTTGGATTGTGCGGTGCTTCAGATATGGTGGGTTTTTAAAAAAAAAAAATTTAAGACCAGAGTTCACTTATGACCTTGAGAAAAGATGCAGCTTTAAAGAATTGGAGACAGGTACTACATTTGTGTCTCCAAGGAGAATATTTCTGAATCAAATCCTAGGGCTACAAAAGCTGTCTTCCTTAGCCTCAACCACAAAACAGTGACAAAGTAGCTGAAAACATACAGTACCTTTAAAGCAGTGGCCCCCAGCCTTTTGGGCACCAGGGATTGGTTCTGTAAAGAGAGCCTTTTCCATGGACCAGAGAGGCTGTGGTTTTGTGTGCTGCCTGCATCCTGTGGATGGAGCTTTTCTTGTTTGCATGGACCAGTTTCTGGCATGCCATGGCCCATTGCCAGTCTACCGACCGGGGGTTGAGGACCCCTGCTTTAGAGACGTTAGCCAATTCTGCCTTTCCATATCTTCACATATGATGCATAAGTTCACATTTTATAGGTACATATACATTTAATCTCTTAAGGTTAAGTAATCTTACCTCCTCAGCTAAATGATAAAATGAGAAATGACCAGTTTCCTACAAATAGCAATTTATGTATATTGCTATTGCTATGTATATTGCTATTATGTATATTAAGTAAACGGTCAATATTGTTCATCACACTTACTCATTCTGTGTGATGAGACTGATGAAAAGTAAGTTGAGTAATCAAAAAGTGATTCTAAACCATTAAAAGATCTGATAAAAATCAGGGAAGGTTATATCAATTAAACATGGTGTAACCTTATTAAAACAGATTGGTGCCTAATAGCCAAGCACATTATAAAACATATAATGCAAAGTATAAAATGTGATATGCAAAATAACATTCGATATACAGTTAAAACAAAACTGGTGTTTAACACAAGCATGTTGCAGTAAATTAAGCTGTATAAGTTCAAAGCTAAATAATGAGGGCACAGTGGCAAAACCATATCTTCAAACATTTTAAAGGAGTATCAGAATGAGGATCAGAATTTTATTTCCATAGGAATGATGTACGTAGGCAGGGAGCCACCACAGACGGGCCCTTCATCTTGGACCCATTAAATGGATCTCCTTATTAAAAAGGTAAAGGTTCCCCTCACACATATCTGCTAGTCGTTTCCAACTCTAGGGGCGGTGCTCATCTCTGTTTCAAAGCCAAAGAGCCAGCGCTCTCTGCAGATGTCTCTGTGGTCATGTGGCTGGCATGACTAAATGCAAAAAGCGCACTGTTAGCTTTCCCACCAAATGTGGTTCCTATTTTTCTACTTGAATTTTTACATGCTTTCGAATTGCTAGGTTGGCGGGAGTTGGGACAAGTAACGGGAGCTCACTCCGTTACGCAGCACTAGGGATTCGAACTGCCGACCTTTCTGAACTTCAAGCTCAGTGTCTTAGCCATTGAGCCACCGCATCCCCTATCTCCTTAAATAGAGGGAACCTATAACATATCTTGCCTCCCTGCATCCTGTGGATCACGGTTGATGTAACTGGGAAAAGGTAGTTCTTCAAATACAAGGTCCCAAGCCACATAGGTCTTTAAAGGTGACTTTAATTGGACCCAGAAAACAAATTGGGAAGTAATGCAGCTTCTGGAAGAAAGGTGACTTGTGTGAGGTGAATTGAACTGAGAGAGCAGGACTGGCTCATAGTCACTCAGCCAACTTTTGTGTCTAAGGTAGAACTCACAATCTCCTGTAGTTCACAAAAAAAACCTTTGAATCTGTAGAGAGCTCTTATCTAACCTTTTGCCAATTTCAATGCTATTGCCCAACACATAGGATAGATTTTGAAAGGTTTAAGATTATTTTAGGCAAAATCTCCTTTGCTTGGATGTCTTAAGTAAGACAGTGTTCATTTTTATAAACAAACTTCAAATATTCCCGCAATGTCATCTTATATTTTTAAAGGGAAGCAAATAAAAATGTCAGTTTCTCCATTTGTTTTTTTTTTAAACGGGGATTTAAGGAACCCCTTTTCTAAAATCTCTGCATCTATTTCTTTGAAATAGATCTGGCATCATCACTCTTAAATGATTTGTTAAGTGTCTCATCCCATCTTGTGAAAAGTGATTTAAAAAAAATATAACCTAAGTTTCTCACACTAATAAAAAAGGAAGATATAATTCAGTTTTCAGAGTCTTTCTTTGACCTCAGTCACCACATTGAATCAATTAGCCTCTGAGTGATTGGCTAGTGCAGGGGTCTGCAAAGTTGGCTCTTTTAAGATTGGTGGACTTCAATTCCCAGAATTCCCCAGCCAGTCAGGCTGGCTGGGGAATTCTGGGAGTTGAAGTCCACCAGTCTTAAAAGAGCCAACTTTGCAGACCCCTGGGCTAGTGAGTTTTCTGAATCACTGAAGTCCATAGCCAAATTTGCTAGTCATGGTAAGTATGTGTACTATACTTATACCTATCTACTGAGGAAGATCAGTTTGCATTGTGACTGACGATTAGGTCATCAAAGATGTTGCCTCTTTTAAGAAAGAATATTTTCCATGGGATGATAAATTTAATCTCTCTCTGACATGGAGTTTTGTCAATTATTTAGGTGCTGGTTTCTACTAATAGCTTACCATGTACTCTTTGATGTTGATGTCAGATAAGGTTAATTTCAACTTATTAACTGAAATAGGTACTTGTATTATCTAATTTTATGAAAGTAAGTAGCTTTTCTCATGAAAGATTAAAAACAGCACTCTTTAAATTCCTTATAGGACACAAGCTGTTCTACAAGTTATGCAGCTGAAAGCAAATTTGGATTTTTTTTTTCTGTAACATTGAAAAGCGTCACATCACTGGTATGGAGATTCTAGCAACATTTTAATAAAACTTATTATCGTAAAGTCCTTGGTGCATTGTTTTCCAGCGAACATCATATTTTATTTTCAAAGAAGTCTATTTGTGTTTAAACTAAGCCCACCAGAGGGCGGTGTATAACAAGGTTTTGGGCTTATGACAATAAAACCCATTCATTCATATATTTTGGTATATACTGGATGCTGTTAATACTTAGACTTTTAAGCTCTGCAGTTTAAAAAAGGTAAACACAAAATGTATTTTCATAAAGGATTAAAAAGAATGCTTATTGGGATATTGTTTCTTCTCTTTGAAGATATCAGCACCTAACAAATTGATGTATAGGATTAGTACCTGTGTTTTTTAACCTTAGGTACATTATAAGATAGATGGACTTCAACTCCCAGCTGGCTGGGGCAGTATCAGAATTGAAGTCCATGTGTCTTAAAGTTCCTAAGGTTGAGAAATACCCATCCATCCATCCATCCATCCATCCGTCCGTCCAGAGGTGGTATTCAGCCAGTTCGGACCGGTTCTCCTGAACCAGTAGTGGAAATTGTGTGTGGGCCTGCCCACCAGTTCTGGATCAATGCTGTCCTATTTAGGCACATTTTTTAGGCTGGACACATGTATGGAAGGCACATGCATGAGCAAAGCACATGCGCGGAAGGCCGGGCGCATGCACAGAAGGGGCACGTGTGCGGTGTATGCGTGTGAACTGGTGGTAACAAAATGTGGAACCCACTGCAACCCATTGCCTCCAGAAGTTGTGAATGCCCCAACACTGCAAGTCTTTAAGAAGATGTTGGATAGCCATTTGTCTGAAATGGTATAGGGCTTCCTGCCTGGGCAGGGGGTTGGACTAGATGACCTCCAAGGTCCCTTCCAACTCTGCTATTGTGTTGTATCAGTCCATCCATCCATCTATCCATCCAAATATCCATATAATATACATGTATATATGCAATGGTGTTTGCTCTACAATGCATAGGAGTTCCATACACTGTCAAGCAGAGGACTTTGTGATCAGCTGCTGTCCAGTTGTATAGATCTTTTGAAATCATGTCTGTTTGGTGGGTGTTTACCATATTGCTCTTCTACTAGTGAACAAAACCCCACCACTTTTTGTCTTTATATGACTTCATCCTGTGAAATCCAAAATGTTTATAGCTTGACTTATAAATATATTGGAGTAAATCTGATGCATGTTAAGACCAACACAAAAGTATGATATGTTCCAACATGTCCACTTTCAAAACTCACCACCAAAGTTAAAATAAGCATAGATGAAAGTGAAACTCAGCATAGAACACATCCTCTCTTTAAATATTGGTATAGATTTGTTATTTCCATGGCTCCTGCCTTGTAAAATATGAGATCGAGAAGAAGGGTCTATTCTACCATGGTTCCCACCTTTTGCAATATCATGCTGCTTGAAGTCATATCTGCCCCCATCCTCTTGGTCTTCTGTAGGAGCCTCAAAACCTGACTTTGCTGACTAGCTTGGTGCCCTGATGGGGTGTTTCAAACTGGAGGTAGTTATTGGATTGGGAAGAAGATCCCATTTCCACTCCAAAGTATTCCATTTTTTAATTTACTTAATTTCTATTTATTTATTTATTTAATGTTTTAAACTTTACTTTTATGAAGTTTGTAAGCCACCCAGAGTCACTAGACAATGAGATGGGGGGATCATATAAATTTTATATTTCTGTCTCTGTCTCTATCTCTGTCTGCATGTGTGATTCCTTAGTTGAACCCAGTAGGTTTGATGCTGATTTGGATGTGAATCTTCTGTACTTTGGTTAATTTAAAAAAAAAAAATTCTTAGGAAGGTGCTACTAAACTGGCATCTTGCCTTCTGTAATTGTCAAAACCTGAATGTCCTCCAAACCATATTTTGGGTAGGGGAAAATGCATAAAGATGAATACTCTATAGATTGTGGTGTTGCAAAAACTATACGGCACAAAGATACAGCATCAACTTTGGCAGAAGCTGTAGTGGTGCAAGCAGCTGTTTTGTTGACAGATGGGAGCTTAAAAGCTTCCCCTTCTCCTGAATTGACAAAATACAAGTCAAGAAGAGTAGACAGTATCATGATAGTTTTTTCTTGACTGTTTTAATATTCTAAACTACTATATGGAAAAATTCTATCCAGGTATAATTTAATATAGTGTTACATTATGTTCTTTGCTGCCCCCTCTTCCTTGGTTTATGTTAGGTTATATTCCTTGTCTGTCTGTCTGTCTGAGCCTGACTAGGTGGCTCAGTAGCTAAGGCACTGAGCTTGTCGATCAGAAAGGTTGGCAGTTCAGTGGTTCAAATCCCCAGTACAGGTCTCCTGCATGAACAGGGGGTTGGACTAGATGATTTCCAAGGCCCCTTCCAACTCTGCTACTGTTTACTATTTTTTGTCTGTCTGTCTGTGTTTGTCTGTCTGTCTGTCTCTTACACATGCACACACACAGCGGGAGATACACACAGAAAACTTTAAGTAGTCCCTTAATTTCCCCTGCCTCCAGCCATTGCTGAAAGGCAGGACCCCGATGCTTCTGTTAGAGGGACTTTCTTTTCTGGACGAACAAAAACACTTTCCATCTGCAGATGGGCATACAGCCAACTTTCATCCCCTTGGACTTTTGTCTTCCAATAGTGAAGCTTCGCAGTGCTTCACAGTTAGATAAACTGCTGACAGGCTTAATTTAGGTGGGCAAATGGCTTATCAAATGTAAGCAATCTAAAAAAAAACCCCACTGTTGTTTTTTGTTTTATTGTAAGGGTCACCTTTTTGCTATAATAGTATTCAGAAGTGGTGGCACGCTCTAGTTCAGGGGTCCCCAACCTTTGCAACTTTAAGTCTGAAGGACTACAGCTCCCAGACTTCTCCAGCCAGCAAAGCTGGCTGGAGAATTCTAGGAGCTGAAGTCCTTCAGACTTAAAGTTGCAAAGGTTGGGAACCCCTGCCCTAGTTTATTTGAGCCATCTCTAGGTCTACTCTAATGTCACTTTCCCCAAGTTTTCAAGTTATAGTCAAGTGGGATTAAAAGTCTCAGGCGTGCACTGTTTTGTATGCTGCTGTCATCAGTCAAAAGATATATCAGTGTGACAGTGTTCTACAATTGTCATTTCAGCTTCAGCCAAAAAATCCTGTGCTGTCATAAATGAGTGTTCTGAGCCTTGAGATGCGGTAGCTTTCATTTGAAAAGAAATTTAAACCAGCTTTTCTGAAACCGGTGTCCTTTCGATATATTGGGACTGCAGAATTTTCAATCTGACAATTCGGTGAGCAGCGATCCCGATATATAAAATGGGGGAATGTTGATTTTCTGTGACCTGAGCGTGTGTGATGTTGGTCTGGCTGCGTGTCTATCATCATCTATCTGGATATGTTTCTCAAATATGTAAAAGGATGAGCATATGCACACCTTGTACGCATACATACACATCCCCATTGCTTCATATCATTTTCAACCTCTGAATTTCCCTACAGAATATCCCATCAACTATATGAAGGCATCTTACGTTCAACATTTAAAATGTGCTATAATTGTTTTAAGGTTTGCCTTTTCTCCCAGTTTTATTTGTACTTTGACAACGTAAGCTACCGCCACCAATCTGGAAAGCAAGAAAAAGCGCACACGAATGTCTTCGACTGATGAATGCTCAAATTGGAATGAGAGTCATATGTGCATCTTAGGGAACATAATGAGTGTTAGATTCTGAGATAGAGGGAGTCCAGACACAGGCTAGTCAGGAACAACAGTCGTTTATTGGCAATTCAAACAGCAAAGAGATAGAACGTATTTACAGGCAGGCAAAGTGCGGTAGACCGGGGCTTCCCCGCTTGACAGCTATTTATATATGAGGTGTCAAGCGGGGAACCAATCAGGGCGCCCATTGACCTAATTCCTGCCAGACGCGTCTGAGCCAATCAGGCGTGACTGGCTGTTACAGGGGGAAGAGGTGGAAGACTTGCGGCCGGTCGTAAGTCGAGGACCAGTCGCAAGTCGAGGACCTCAACAATGAGACCACATAAAAGTATGGTCAAAGGAGAAAGTGCACCTGTTCATAATACATATTGTATCACATTTTACATGAGCCGTGCCTTCCCTTAATAGCTATACAGGTAGTCCTTGACTTACAGCCGTTCATTTAATGACTCTTCAAAGTTAGATTGGCACTGAAAAAAGTGACGGATGACCATTTTTCAACACTTTTTGTGAAAAGTGATTTGATTTTTCAATCTTAATCTCCCCCCCCCCCCCTTTTAACAATGTTCTAATCCCTTGCATTGAGGTGGTGTTATGGCAACTAAATATAGCTGAGCGTTTACTGGCCAGATGCCCTTCCTGATGCCTAGGTGGAGTTCGCAGCAGATATTTTCTCTGTGCTCAGAGAGATAAATATTTATCATACTAGGGATTAAACTCATAGCCTCCTGATTGTAAGGTGAGAGTTCCACCTCTGGGCCACCATGACGCTCAGACAATAACTACACTATTTGGTGACATATAGTTAGCTTTATTCTTTGCTACCTCATGTCATGTACCCAGAATGAGAATTCCTTCTTCCCTAACCTGGGATACCGATTTCTCACTTTCTTAGAATAAAGGAAAAGAGAATTTTTCTTAATTTTGTAATGCAGGTAGTCCTCAACTTATGATCACAGTTGAGCCCTACATTTCTGTTGCTAAGTGAGACAGTTGTTAAGTGAGTTTTGCCCATTTTACAAACTTTGCCAGAGTTGACAGGTGAATCACTGCACTTGTTGTTAAGTGAATCTGGCTTCCTCATTGACTTTCCTTGTCAGAAGGTCACAATAGGTGGTCACATGACCCCGGGATATTACAAGCGTCATAAATACGAGTCAGATGCCAAGCGTCTGAATTTTGATCATGTGATCTTTGGAATGTTGCAGCAGTCATAAGTGTGAAAAACAGTTCTAAGTCACTTTTTTCATTGCTGTTGTAACTTTGAACAGTCACTAAACAAACTGTTGTAATTTGAGGGCTTCTTGTTTTTTTTAAAAAAATGTTTCAGTAGGAAAAGGAATTGAGAAGAGAAGCAAAGATAACCATTACACAGTAGCAATATATTTGCCAGTTTATTGTATAAAGCAGGGGTCTCCAACCTTTGCAACTTTAAGTCTGAAGGACTTCAGCTCCCAGAATTCTCCAGCCAGCAAATTCTGGGAGCTGAAGTCCTTCAGACTTAAAGTTGCAAAGGTTGGAGACCCCTGGTATAAAGGTAAAGATAAAGGTTCCCCTTGCACATATATGCTAGTCGTTCCTGACTCCAGGGGGTGATGCTCATCTCTGTTTCAAAGCCAAAGAACCAGTTCTGTCTGAAGACGTCGCCATGGTCATGTGGCTGGCATGACTAAATGCCAAAGGCACACGGAACGCTGTTACCTTCCCACGAAAGGTGGTCCCTATTTTTACGTGCTTTGGTACTGCTAGCTTGGCAGAAGCTGGGATAAATAACGGGAGCTCACTCCATTACATGGCACTAGGGATTTGAACCGCTGAACTGCCGACCTTTCTGATTGACAGATTCAGCGTCTTAGCCACTGAGCCACCACATCCCCTGTTTATTGCATACTGGAAGCAAAATTAAAAATGTTTCTTTCCATGTTATTGCTTGGTGAAGATTGAAGCAGACTGCACAGACCATCCTTATGTCTGTAATTTTTTGTATGTCGTTAGCATTGTGAATTTTGGGAGGATGAGGGAATGGGATAGTGAGCTGAACAGATACTTGGTGGAACCAGGAATTTGATAAGGGTTTATATTCTGACTTTCATCTTCAGTGGTGATCCATAAATGGCTATGTATTTTCACCGCAACATTTATTTGGTATGTGTATTGCTGATCTGACCTTTTCAAAATTCTGTATTTTGAGAGCAATATTCTGATACTCTCTTCTTGTTTGCAGATCTTTCTGCTGCATGGCTTCTCCGTAAGATTGCATCAAATCTGCAAATAGTTCCCTCTCCTAGATAAAGCTGAAATACTCTGATACAGGAGAAGGTGGTGGTTTTTTTTCCTCTTGGACCTTGAGATTTCTTGTAACTTTCATTTTCAAAGGGCCTAAAAATTGCCATTTAAGTTTTAATATCCTTTGCAATCTCTTTAGATTAATTGCTGTATCATATTATTTGGAGCAAATAAATCAGTCCCATTCCTCCTTATTGGTACTATGGAAGTGGAATCTACCATAGAAAGAGTGAATTTAACAGAATAATGGCTATTTTCATACCTGATGCTCAGCTATTTTTTTTAAAGTCACAATTGTTAAAAAAAACACGTAATAATCTGCTCATGCATAATAAATTTATAATACAGTATGGATTTGCATATCTAATACAAAAACCAAGCCTCATTATTATGTAGCCCGGTGGTTCTCAAGCTGTGGTCCACGGCAGTGGTGGAATTCAATTTTTTTTTACTACTGGTTCTGTGGGCGTGGCTTGGTGGGCTTAGCTTGGTTTGGAGGGTGTGGCTGTGGAAATATACTGCAAAATCCCCATTCCTTCCCCACTCCAAGAAAAGGATACTGTAAAATCTCCATTTCCACCCCACTCCAGGACAAGGATATTGTAAAATCCACATTTCCTCCTGACCCCATTAACCTGCTTTCAAAATTTCCACTACCAGTTCACCAAAACTGGTCAGAGCTGGCTGAATACCACCTCTGGTCCACAGACCATGGGAGGGGAAGGGTATGCTTTGTCGACACAAGGAATCTGCGAATGCTTGAAGTAATGTTATGACTTAAATCTTGCGTTAAGTCTTGTGGGGTCCGTAGCCATGGTCCATGGTGAAGAAAAGGTTGTGAACCACCGATTTAGCCAATAAGAGCTGAAAACCTGAAAGTGCAATCTTAGGATCTTGATAGACGACAAATGCAGCAAGCTATGAATGATAGGTAGGAGAAAATGTTTGCTGCTAGTATAATGCAAGGGCTGGATGGAATGACTCAGGAAATGGCTGTGTCATATCTTCTCTACCAATTGGGAAACTATTTCCTAGAAAAATTATCTTCCTCTTTTTTTATTTCCTCCTCATTTAGCTAAGAAACAAATAGCGCAGCATTTCTGAGGTATTCGTGTTCTCTGGCAAGCTCAGGCCAGCTGAGAGAACGCAATGTTTTGTGGGATCTCAGAATGCCACATGGCAGCTGTGTGTTACTCCTGTGTTCAGAGTTCCTTCATTTAAAGCAAGCACTGGCTTAAAAGGCTTAAGCCCCACTGAATTACTCTGTGGAAATAAAGTATCCTGGCGTTTTAACTGTCGCACACCCTTCTCCTCTGATATTATCTCTGGCTACATGAAAGCTGTGCCCACTCCCCACCCCTCACTAAATGTCATAAAGCTGTTTTAATTGCTGTGCCTTTACAAGGGATGTGGTAGCTCTACCTGAGCGAGCGAATGTGTAGGCTGGAGAATAAATAAGAGAGAGCTTTTGTAATCTTTGTTCTGTTCTCAGCAAGGAGACCTTCCCTGTGGTGAACTCAGGGGACCGTGTTTCAATGGTGAAAGCAGATTTCCCCAAGTCAGAAAGGAAGGAGGCGCTCTGGCCTGTCTCTTTCTTTACAGGCTCTGTATCGGGAATTCTGTTCAAGAAAAACACCAAGGCAGCACCTTCTGGAATGTGCGTTTTGGAAAGAGCAAACAATCAAGGGAAAAATTATACATTGATCATCTTGGTTTGGCTACTTTAAAGCTTGGTGGACAGATGTAGCAAATAGAAGGCGATTCCTTTCCAAAGTTTGTAATATTAAGAGCTGCAGTGGCGTAGTGGTTGGAGTGCAGTACTGCAGGCTGCTTCTGCTGACTGCCGGCTGCCTGCAATTGGGCCAGGCTTTCTCACCAGGCTCCAGGTTGACTCAGCTTTCCATCCTTCCAAGGTGGATAAAATGAGGACCCAGATTGTTGGGGGCAATAGGCTGACTCTGTAAACCCCTTAGAGAGGGCTGTAAAGTGCTGTGAAGAGGTATATAAGTCTAAGTGCTATTGCTATCGCTATTAACATAAAGAAGTAAACACTATATACAGGTAGATAATCCTTGATTTATGACCACAATCGAGCCCAAAATTTCTGCTGCTAAGAGAGACAGTGGTTAAGTACATTTTGCCTCATTTTGTGGCCTTTCCTGCCACAGCTGTTTAAATGAATCACTGCAATTGTTACATTAGTAACACCGTTGTTAAGTGAATCTGGCTTCCCACTGACTTTGCTTGTCAAAAGGTTGCAAAAGGTGGTCACATGACCTGGGGACACTGCAACCGTCATGAGTCAATTGCCAAGCACTTGAATTTTGTTCATGTGTTCAATGTTGTAACCATTGTATGCATGAAAAACAGGCATTAATCATTTTCTTCAATAACTGCTTAGAACAGTGTTTCTCAACCTTGGCAACTTGAAGATGTCTGGACTTCAACTCCCAGAATTCCCCAGCCAGCATTTGCTGGCTGGGGAATTCTGGGAGTTGAAGTCCAGACATCTTCAAGTTGCCAAGGTTGAGAAACACTGGCTTAGAACAAATTGAAGTTCTGAGGTGCTTTCATGGAAGATACACTCCACTGCTTTTCTGTATTGCCTCTCAAACATGTAAAGATGGAAATGAAATCTGAAGTTGCAGGTACAGATTTTCAGTGTAATTGGAAGCCTGTTCACACTCTTTTTAAAACTATGCTAGAATTCTTAGCGTTTAATGTGAGAGACATAAAAGATAATCATATTGGCTGCATTTAATTTCTTTAAACATAATTAAATTTGAGTAATTTCAAAGGTATTAAATGCAAATTAAATACAAATTAAATATGTTTAGCTGTAAATGAAGTGAGTTAGAATGTTCTTTTTATCTTGGTCTTTCTTCCTTGGGAACAGGGCCCATGGCTTTTAACTTGACTTGAAGGGGTGGCCTTGATTCAAGTAATGTTGGAACATTTCTGCCTTGAAAAACTCAGCTATTTTGTCAGCGTAACTGCAGTGTTTTGTCTGAGTGCATGAACACAGGACTGCAGTTCTGATGTTCTAATTGATTTCAACCCAAAGGTGCTTTTTCAAGAGGTAATTGGACTGTCTCATTTTTCTTTGAAGATGTTTCACTTCTCATGCAAGAAGCTTCTTCAACTCTGACTGGATGGTAGGGAATGGAAGGATTTATACTATTTGCAGACAACTGGTCATTTGCATTCTTTTAGAGAATCATTGAGGCCACCTGGAGGTTTATCTGTGCCCTCAGAGTCACCTGAGTAGGGCAAATGGGTGTGGAGCCTTCTTGGAACTGTTGAAAGGAATGTAGACTGGAGATAGATGATGTCGTATCTCTCCCCCTCTGTTGAGGGAGGGCTGTTCAATTTTGACATGGATGGCCTCTTTGACCCATCTTTCAAACCAGCAATCCTCTCTGTCCAAAATATGAACTTTTCTGGCTTCGAAAAAGTGGCTTTTGTCTTTTAAATGCAGGTGAGCTGCTAAATCTTGTCTCCATACCTTTTTACACTACTGTCTGCAAGGAATATAAATCCTTCCATTCCCCACAATCCAGTCAGAACTGAAGGAGATTCTTGGATGGGAAGTGAAATGTCTTCAAAGAAATACCAGAAAGTCTAGTTGCCTTTTGAAAAAGCACATTTGGGATGACCATGATCTTAGAATCTCCATAGAAATCTAGTTTTCTTTCTTTTTCCTTTTTAAAGTCATGAGGTTGCAGCCTCGGCAATTTTTTTTAAATCTCCATGAGATCCAGGAAAAGTTGTCCAGGCAATTTTAATTTGTATTCTCTTATATGCTTGTCTTGTGCTCCCTTCTCCAGAGCAAAGCTAAATAGTCATGGGGAATGACATTCAAAATGTATCAGAGCACCTAATAGTAGTGGTAATAAACACTCAACAAAAAGAATATGTACAGATAATCTTCAACTTATAACCAGTTGTTTAGTGATCATTTGAAGTAATAATGAAACTGAAAAAAGGTGGCTGGTCATAAGTCGAGGACCGGTCGCAAGTCGAGGACCTCAACATATCCAATATAAAAACATACAAGTTCTGGCAACTTTATCAAATGACCATGAGTTGGCTACATAGAGAGGCTATCAAGAGCCATAAATAACATTCTAATAACTTCAACTAGAAGGAGGACATTTTGAAACTAAATAAAGCATGCACAGCAAGGCTAAAGAGCACTTAACTAACCAACAACATAGAATATGCAGCAGTCTTATCAGAAAGAAAACCTAGCAGTAATCTGGCTTAGAGGCAGGCCAGTCAGGAATCAGACCAATCATAAATCTACTTATACAATGAGTCGATCAGCAGCTTGACTAGAAAAAAATATGAATCCAGTTCCTTTTCGTCTGCCTGCATTATTCTGTGAAGAAAAATAGCAAACCCTTTAAAACATTTTTAGATAAGCGTTTGAAAGTCTATACTGGAGATGTTTTTAATTCTTTGCAAATAAATGCTGGTAGAGAGTTATCTTGGAACTTGGCATTTTAAAATCTTAGATTTCCTTATTTTCAGCTATGTAAAGGTTCACCAGAGCCGTTTAAAAGCAAATAGTGCAATTTACCAAATATGTTTGCTGTGTAGCTTCCATTCAGTCCAGCAGAGATTGCATAAAATATTTCATTATGATATGGAATGAGTCTGAGATATGTCAGGAAATTGTTCTTTGGGGGTATATGCTACAAAATATCCAAGAAAAAATGTTATTATCAATTCTATGGACACATCCAAACCATAATGTTAAGGCTCAACACATCTATATAAAACTGATGATTTTCTGAATAAATGATTTATTAGTACGAGGTCTCAACTCAACAAAGGCAAGTCATTTGTAAAGGCCCTAAATGAGATTGAAGATAACATGGCTTTGGTAGGGGGGGGAAAAGAACTATGACAATCTGATAGCTAGACAAAATTTGCCTTGTTAAAACAACTCAAAAGCTTATCATGTTATCATCTCCTTTTAATAACCTCATAATCCCTTATGGGGTGGAGTCTGGACAACTGAATGGAACAAAATGTTTACTGGCCATATGCCTTTCTTGTCGCTAATGAGGAATTTTATTCAGCAGATAAATTGTCATTGTTCCCAGAGAGAAATATCTGCCTCTATCTAGGATCGAACTCATAGCCTTCTGATTGTGAGGCAAGAGCTCCATCTCTAGGCTACCACACCACTCCTTGAAAACTTATCATGTTATGTTAGTGTTAAAATAGGTGAAATTGAAGTAAAGAGGGGCTTTCAGCTTAACTTACCGATTGACTGTAGCATTTTTTTTAATGTTTGTAACAAAATTTCACTTTGGGAGTTAGCAAAGTGGTATATATATGTATGGAACATATATTCAGAATACAAAACAAGCCTGTATAAATTAGACATTTGAAGTGGCAGCAGTCCAATATGAGGTTTCCATGTAATTGGCAACATACTATATGACTCTTAAAGATAACTCTATTTGCACTCTCTCCTTTGATCATCAAAGTTCCAAATTCTGCAAAAACTCAAATAGAGGAGCTGGATCCATTTTCAAAATCGTTCTGATTGTTGTTATTTACTCCGTTGAAAAAAGATAAATGCAAAGAAGATATCTGACTGTGCAGAAATGAATAGGTTGACATTGAGAATAATGGACAAGAAGGAATCAGTGTATTACAGGACGTGGGGGTGATTTTATGAGTGGCTTGAAAAAAGATATAAATAGAAAGAAAAAGGAGCAAAACATGAAATACGTATCTCAGATGACACGTGATTAAAATAGGGGGAGGAGAAATAAGGAAATATCAAAATGTAAATATACAGGTGGAAAAATGATACAAATTGACATATGTTAAATAACAATTATAAGAATGTATATTTAAGAATGAATTTGAAAGTAAAAAAAACTTTTTACAAAAAAAAAGAAAAAGATAAATGCATTTTCTGCAGTAAGTGTAAATCTAGGTACAGGTCTATACATGTATTATTAGATTTACAAAATTGAAACACAACAACAAAAAAGTCAAGTTGTAAACTCTCAATGATAATTTTTTCCCCTAGGAGGTGACTAAAATAATGGTCAGTCATTGCTACATAAACATGGATAAATGTGCACACATGTTCCTATAGTGGAATAATACCATATTTTCCCAAAAATAAGACCTGGTCTTAACATCCATGGAAAGCTTCTGGAAACACAGATTGTACCAGAAACACCCATTTTCAAGGAGGAAAAGGAGATTATAAAATACCGTGCTTTAAATATATCCATTAAGATTAATCTTTGGGATATAAGATATTGATTAGAAATCTGGCATGTCTATTTAGGGCAGTGCTTCTCAATTATTTTCTGTCATGCCCCCCCTAGGAAGAAGAAAACATTTCGCGCCCCCCGCGCGACTGTAAATAGTATCATTTGTCTATAAAATTGTTATAAGTACACCTCTGCATAACACTGTATCCTTATTAACGTATAAGAGAATAAAAAAAGAAAGAAATGTGGATCAATTTACAACAAAGAATAGTTTTATTAACTGTAGCAGAAAAGATTTAAAGTGCATTAGAAATTAAAAAAAAATTAAATCCTTTGCCGAGGTCAAACGCGCCCCCCTTTACGGAGCCTCGCGCCCCCCCTGGGGGGCCCGCCCCACTATTTGAGAAGCACTGATTTAGGGCAAGTTACTGTGCATCAGGATCCAACAATAGACTTTAGGAACAGAAAATATTAAAAAAACCAATTCTCTTTAATATTGAGATGCTATTTTTCAGAGAGCACAATGAAATTTGGCTAGTAACATTTATATAAATATAAACTTGATCTCCATGTCACTTTTTGTCCGCATCTTTTTTCTTCATAAAGCAAGACTTTATAAAGCCATCATTGTGATTTTAAGGTTATCAAGCAATTTTCAAATCTCCGAAGCAGAATTTTTTTCCCCTTCTTGACTGCAGGTTATCCCTTATTGAGTTCTTTATTCATGGTTTTTTTACCCCTTTCTTGCCACATTAAGTTATGTAAATGTAGCATAATGCAGAAAAAAGTTAACCTCGATGCCAGATGGTTTGTAGAAGATGAGATTATTCTGCTATACATTTTTTTTTTCAAAAAAAATTGCTATATTGTGTATGTAAGTGCAAGGATAATGGTCGAAATTGTAACCATGGTAACTCCTGTTACTTTTTGTTTGTTTAAAGAACATAGCATCCTCTGAAGTACCATCCAGTTAGTCAAACATAAACGTTAGAAATTCTTGCTTCTCTGAATCGCTTTACTTGCTTTATATTATGCCTTCAAATGAGTTAATCAAGAAATACTTCCTTTCCTTCAGTAATAGAACATAAGCTACACTAATGTCATAGATACATGGGAAGCTACAAATACATGATATTTGTTAACTCTACTTGGGAATTGTCTAAAGTAATTTAAAATGCTTCTCAATGACTCAGGAGCATATTTAGGATTTTCTTTCCAATCATTGGCTAAATGGTCATTAAAAAAGGGCTTGATTCAACCATGAAGTTTTGCATGGAAAACATATATTCTATCTCATGCAAAATGTGTAACCATGTTGACATGTATCTAGTTAATATCCTCTTTGTACATTAGAGTCGTTGTCTAGAGCATAGATGGTGAATCTTTTTAGGCTTGCGTGCCATAAGGGGGGGAGTGCAGGGGGGAATGCGCCAGTGTGCTGCACCCATAATGCAATGTGCACCCCCCAGTGGACATGCGCGCATGACAGGTACACCCCCCCCATTTTTTACACGCTTTTTTCACCCTCCCCAGATTCCAGAGGCTTTACAGGAGCCTGGGAAGGGTGAAACCAGCCACCCCCCTGGAGGCCCTCCAGAGGCTTCAGGAGCTTCCCTGAAGCCTCTGGAGGACTAAACACGACGCTCTAAGCAAAATGGAAGTGACTTCCAGTTTGCTTGTAGGGCCTTTTTTAGTCCTCTGGAGGCTTCAGGAACCTTCAGGAAGTGGGGGAAGGCTGTTTTTGCCCTCCCCAGGCTCCTATAAAGCCTGAGGAGAGCGAAAAATGGCTTTAAAAATGGCTGAATCAGCTGGCCAGCACACGCATGCTCACTGGCCAGCCGACAGGCAACACCTCGTGTGCCCTGCCAAATGGCTCCGCGTGCCACCTGTGGCACGCATGCCATAGGTTCACCATCACTGGTCTAGAGCAATAAAGAGTGATGGTGAAGGAAGATTCTGTCTAGAAATGGATTAAGGCCCATTTCAGGTCTACCTTGTGACAAAAATGTTAGTACAGAAGTAATTCTTGCCTGCTAGAGGTAGAGAAGGAATGCTTTTATTTTGGACATGGAGCAATGAGGGAGATCTCTCAGCATCTCAATACAATCATTTTGTGGAACACTTTGATGATAAAATTTCATAAATCCATCTCATCTTTTGTCATTGACATGTCAAAGGGTAGGATATGGAATAATGTAGTTAAGTTAAAGGATGGCAGATGTTGACGGAATAGTAGGGGGAAATGTTCTAATAGCAAAAGCAGACTGACAATGGAAGCATAGGAGGAGTCTTCTTCAATAGCTATACCTCAGCAGAAGCTAGAGAGATGTCCATCATGGATCTTTAATCTGGATTCACATACGACACATGGTGTTGGTTCAGTGGCCTAAATGGTGCCTCAATCCTGACTGAGAATTTACTTGCTGTATTTGATGTTGGCAACAGAATACAGAATAAAATTGGAAGAGATCTTGGAGGTCCAACGCTGTCCAAGCAGGAGATCTTATACCAATCTGGAATGGTTATGGTTGTCCCAAGGGTGCTTTTTCAAAAGGCAACTGGACCTCTTTCTTTTTTCCTTGAAGACATTTTGCTTTTCTTCTAAGAAGTTTCTTCAGTTCTGACTGAATTGTGGGGAATGGAATACAGGTGAAACTCGAAAAATTAGAATATTGTGCAAAGGTTCATTTATTTCAGTAATAAAAGATAAAACTAATATATGAGATAAGACTCATTACATGCAAAGCAAGATAGTCCAAGCTGTGATTTGTCATAATTGTGATGATTATGGCGTACAGCTCATAAAACCCCCAAATCCACAATCTCAGAAAATTAGAATATTACATGCAATCAATAAAACAAGGATTGTACATAGAACAAGTATAAGCATGCATACATACTCAGTTTGGGCCCCTTTTGCAGCAATTACTGCCTCAATGCAGCGTGGCATGGAAGCTATCAGCCTGTGGAACTACTGAGGTGTTATGGAAGACCAGGATGCTTCAATAGCAGCCTTCAGCTCTTCTGCATTGTTCGGTCTCATGTCTCTCGTCTTTCTCTTGGCAATGCCCCATAGATTCTCTGTGGGGTTCAGGTCAGGTGAGTTTGCTGGCCAATCAAGCGCAGTAATCCCATGGCCATTGAACCAGGTTCTAGTGCTTTTGGCAGTGTGGGCAGGTGCCAAGTCCTGTTGGAAAATGAAGTCAGCATCCCCATAAAACTTGTCTGCAGAAGGAAGCATGAAGTGCTCCAAAATCTCCTGGTAGGTGGCTGCATTGACCCTGGACTTAATGAAGCACAGTGGACCAACACCATGGCTCCCCAAATCAACACAGACTGTGGAAACTTCACACTGGACTGAAACTTCACACTGGACTTCAAGATATGGACAGGTTGTCAAGGAGACTTAAGGCTACCACATGTTTATTGGACCCGTGTCCCTCCTGGCTTGTACTGGCATCCTGGGAGACAACACGAGGCTGGCTCCAGGAGATTGTGAACGCGTCCTTGAGTGAGGGGTTCTTGCCTGCCGTCTTGAAAGAGGCGGTAGTGAGGCCCCTCCTCAAGAAGCCTTCCCTGGACCCAGCATTATTGGAGAACTATCATCCGGTCTCCAACCTTCACTTTTTACTGAAGGTTGTTGAGAGTGTGGTGGCCCAACAGTTTCCGCGACACCTGGAGGAAGTTGATTATCTAGACCCACGCCAGTCCAGCTTCCGACCCGGTCACAGCACCGAGACAGCATTGGTCGCGTTGGTTGATGATCTCTGAAGGGCGCGGGATAGAGGCTGTTCCTCTATCCTAGTCCTGTTAGACCTCTCAGCGGCTTTTGATACCATCGACCATGGTATCCTATTGCACCAACTGGGGGGGTTGGGGCTGGGAGGCACCGTTCTACAGTGGTTCTTGTCCTACCTCTCTGTTCGGTCACAATATGTGTTGACAGGGGGGCAGAGGTCGACCTCGAGACCCCTCTTATACGAGGTTCCTCAGGGGTCGGTCCTCTCGCCCCTCCTATTCAACACATATATGAAGCCGCTGAGCGAGATCATCCATGGTTTTGGGGTGGGTTACCATCTGTACGCTGATGACACCCAGCTGTACATCTCCACCCCAGACCACCCCAACGATGCCGCCGAGGTGCTGTTCCGGTGTTTGGAGGCCGTACAGATCTAGATGGGTAATAACAAACTCAAGCTCAACCCTGCCAAGACTGAGTGGCTGTGGTTTCCGGCATCCCGGTTCAGCCAGATTACTCCAACTCTGGCCATTGGGGGCAAAACACTGGCCCCCGTGGAGAGGGCGCGCAATTTGGGTGTCCTCCTGGATTCCCAGCTGTCCATGGAGGACCATGTGGCAGCTGTGGCCAGGGGGGCATTTCATCAGGTATGCCTGATGCGCCAATTGCGCCCCTTACTGGACCGGACTGCCCTCCGCACAGTCACTCAAGCTCTCGTGACGTCCCGACTCGACTACTGTAATGCTCTCTACATGGGGCTTCCCTTGAGGTGCACTCGAAAGCTACAGTTAGTCCAGAATGCAGCCGCGCGGGTGATTATGGAAGCCTCTCGATACTCCCATATAACACCAATCCTGCGTGAGCTGCACTGGCTTCCTGTGGCCTTTTGGGTGCACTTCAAGGTTTTGACGACCATCTTTAAAGCGCTCCATGGCTCGGGGCCTAGTTATATGCGAGACCGTCTCCTGCTCCATACATCCCTTCGGCTGATCCGCTCCCACAGAGAGGGCCTTCTCAGGGTGCCATCGGCCGGGCAATGCTGACTGGCGACACCCAGGGGAAGAGCCTTCTCTGTGGCGGGCCCTGCCCTTTGGAACGACCTACCCCCTGAACTGCGTATCATCTCGGACCTCCGCCTCTTCCGCCAGTGTCTAAAGACACATCTTTTCCAGCAAGCCGGCCTAGCCTAACCTTCCGTCGGGGCTATTTTAGATAGTTTTTAAACTGGGGATTTTATTTGGTTTTAGCATAGGATTGTAATTTAATATGTTTTTAAATTTTGTATTTATTGTTTTGTATGTTTTTAGATTCCTGTGCGCCGCCCTGGGTCCTTCGTGGAGAAGGGTGGGATATAAATATGATTAAAATAAAAATAAAAATAAAATAAATAAAATAAAGTATCTTGCAGTGTGTCCTCTCCATTCTTTCTCCATACTCTGGGTCCTTGGTTTTCAAATGAGATGGACAAGTTGCTCTCATCAGAAAAAAGGACCACTGAGCAATAGGACTTTGGACCACTGTGTTTCATTAAGTCCAGGGTCAATGCAGGACTCTGAAGGTCAGTCAGATCTCTGACAGTCATTAGGCCACTTGGGTGTTTTTTTCTGTACCCACAAAGCCACCTGAACCAGAACACAAATGGTGTGGAAACTTCTTGGAACTGCTTAAAGGTTTGTGTTGTAAGCAGGAGGTGTCATATTTCTCCCTCTCTGTTGAAAGAGAGCTGCTCAGTTTTAACGTAGATGGCTCCTTTGCCCGTCCTTTCAAACTAGTGGTCCTGTCTGTCCAGAATGTGGGTTTTTGCTGTCTTCAAACGAATGAACTTTGTCTTTCAAATGCTGATGGACTGCCAAATCTTGTCCTGTTGGCTTTGTTCTCCTATGCCATGCATTTGTAAAGTGGATATTTTATTTCCTCAGTGTACAGGTCTGAACATGTCTCACTAAAATGCACTACAAATGCCACAGTGTTCAATTTGTGTATGAGTGATTATCCTTGGAATGAACAAACTCCTTCCTTAGTGACTCTCAGGTATAAAGTGTGCATGTTTGTTGTGTTGGTTGAAAATCCTTTTGAGCTTTTCAGATATTCCCGCAGTGTATAAAATGACAACATTGATTCATTTGTTGTTCTTTTCTTTATCTATTATGGAAGAGCTCCTGCTGAGTCTTTTTTGGATTTGGGATAGCCACAAGTTTGGAGGGATTCCTTAATGTGTTTTAGTTATTTTTCTTTTCCTACTTCGCTGGTGGGCGAATCTTCAGCTCAGTGGCGTAGGGTTCTGGTCATTCCCATTGTGCTCCAATGGGTGGTGAGAATCAAAATGTAAATATGGATAGTTGTGTGGGAATTATCAGAACCCTGCACACTGGGGTTAAGGTTCAGAGAGCTAATACCCAACCTTCAGAGTGTTAAAAAGCAGATGACTGCAAGGGATATAAATCCTTCCATTCCCTACCATTCAGTCACAACTGAAGAAGCTTCTTGGATGAGAAAATAAATGCCTTCAAGAAAAAGCAAAGAAAGTCCAGTTGCCTTTTGGAGTGGGAGGGGAAGCATCTTTGGGACATTCCGGAGAAATGGCTGCCCAATTGCTTCTTAAAAACTTTTTGATAAACTTGATAAACTTTTTAGAGAGTGAGCCCAACCTCTTGTTTATTAGTTGTTTCACTGACAATAGTTTTCAAAGACTTTTGATGATACTGTGGGTATGTGTGTGTGATGGTGAGTATGAATACATCTTTGAGGCCATATTCCTAGCTTTTAAAAGCTTCTAGTTTAAAATTGACTTGAGAAATAAACTAATCCTTCTCTTTTCTTTTTCTTTATAAAATAGATCAGTTCACCTCTGGGTCAGTCAGAAGGGAGTTTGTCCATGTATAATATAAATGAAATGTACTATCTTCAGCCTGTTTTTTTTAATATGGAGTAACCACACTGCTTTTTTCTCTTGAAAAATCATTTAAGTGCCATAGAATTTCTATAGTTCCACGATTATTTCCAGAATTTATGAATGTTCAATGTCACATTTTGTCCCTCTCTTTTTCACATTTCACACATTTTCATTCTTCATACTGAATGTCACATCTTTTAAATACTGTACATATGGAAATTGGAAATTGGTGAGATAGATTACAAATGATCCATAATATGCTTAAGGAAAGAAAATTGATTCATAGCTAAACAGTTTTATTTTTAAGCCAACTGTGTATCCCATACAGCATATGTTCTTGCAATCCTCTTGTACTATCACTGATCGAGTCTCCTGTCAATACATCTGCAAATGGATATTTGTATTAAAGTGCAGCAGCATACTGAGAACCTGATTGATATTTTCTTTTTTTTTGTTCTCCTTGCCAGGGTTCTCCCCAGTGTCCTAACACAATCAAGAGTCTTAAGCCATCCACCAATAAAAATTCAGTCTTCTATTAGGAGCCCCATATCAGCATTACCTAGTTGAAGCCAACTCAGTCTTCACCCTCTTCACACCTTCCACTGACTGTGTTGTCCTCTACCACAAAGTGTTTCATCCAGTCACATTCCCCAATGAGGTAATTTTGCAGGTTGCAGAAGTCATTCCCTTCCAGGCGTTGCTGGTATCTACAGAGATGGCCTTGACGTGGTCAGCCCAAATACATATTGTTATGACTAGGGAGTAAATTACTGGTACAACTGGGAGGCACAATTTCTTATTCCCCTGCCTATGGCAACTTGAGAGCAGGTCAGGGAAGCTTAATGAGGTGACATTCCTTCTATTTACATTAAAAAAACAACAGTATGACCTGGAAAGTATGGTTAGATTTGTTTGAAAGATATATATTTCAGCGGAGATCAATGGGCATGCCATTAGAAGTAGAATTGGAAACCAGAAACATTTGACATTCATAAAAATGTCAAAATTAAAAGGCCCAGTGAATCAAAGCAATCTTGTAGCTCATAATAGCAATTGCTAAAGTATATGCTACACAAATGAGTTGTAAATATTGGAGCCATAACTTATTAGCATTCATCTTTCCCTGTTTCTTTGGGAATGACAGATCCTAAAACTGGAAGTGCGACAGAAGCATGGTATCTGCAGACTTATAAGCAGAACACAATAGGAAGGAAATCAGAATTTAATTTTATAGAGATAACCAATCCAGTCTTTTATTAAGAGCACCATGTCAACATTACTTAGGTGACACCAACTCAGTTTTCACCCTCTTCATGCTTCCCTCCGACTCCGTTTCCCCCTCCCCCCAAAGTGTGTCACCCAGTCACATTCCGCAATGAGGTAATTTCGCGGGTTGCAGAAGTCACCCCCTTCCAGGCATTGCTGGTATCCACAGAGATGGCCTTGACTTGGTCAGCCCAAATACATATTGTTATGACTAGGAAGTAAATTCCTTTGTACAGCTACGAGACACAATTTCTCATCACCCTGCCTATGGTATAAAACAGAAAAACTAAAAGGCTAGTTATATCATCATAACTATGTACAAGTTTCCTTTAGAAAAGCTCAGTAAAATACATATTAGATCAGGGGTATCAAACAGGATTTCATTGACCACATTAGGGTTGCGTTTGACCTTCGGGGACCATAGTAAGCATGGCCAGCTCAATGTCACTTGTGTCAGGAGTGCCTGTGGCTCCTGAATGCTGTTTTCAGGTGCAACCCTCTGCTAGCGGCCCTCCCAAGCTCCATTTTTGCTGGCAGAGACACTGCGGGCCAGTCCTTTGCTGTTTTCAGGATGGCCCCATGGGCCAGGTCTAAGTGTCCTGCAGGCTGAATCTGGCCCCGGTCCTTGAGTTGACAGCCTTGCATTAGATCACCTTATTTTATCCTCACAAGAACAGGCATATGGTGTCAGTGAATCTAAGAAAAAGGCACTGGTTCAAAGTCACCCAATTTTCAACAAGCATCTCTCCAGTCCCTGCCCAACATATTTTTTTTTCATAGCTCTTTTTTTTTCAAGTGCACATATTTTTTTTTCCATATACGGATACCTCCTTATTTTTCTCCCCTAAGGCTTTTATTCGAAGTTTCTTATTATATGAATAATATAATGAAGCAATATTCCTTTATTGCTTGCCCCAGGTCACTGCTACCTGCATGTGTGTGAGAATGTGTGTGTGTATTTGTGTGGGTCATTTGTCAGAGAGGCTTTGATGTTGTTTTCCCATGCTCCTTTATCTAGTTCATTGTAATTGTAATTTCAATTATTTTAATCAGCAGATTTTTTTTAAAAAAATGCAGATAGCAAGCAGTGATAAATCATAGTTTGTAGCTGGGAGAGGTGTTTTGAACTATAACAATCACAATCAATTATTACTGACTGGAGTGTGTGAGAACTGAAATATCCAGAAACCACAATTTTGCTTGTTCTGCTATTGATAGTTTGAGACTTCAGAAACCCTTTAACATGGAGGAAAACTTGAGAAAGAAACATGATTTGATGTTCCCAGTCAAGATTTGCATAACAAAGGAATATCTTGGCATGAATCTACTTATTAATAACAAACAGCGGCATTTCAAAGAAATGTAGCTTATCATTCAGTCACCCAGAATATTTAAATCAGCAGGCTGATGCTTGAGATTTTGCCATGAAAAGAAGGCTGAAATATGTAGAACTCCTGTAGTAGACCTATGTATTAAAAACAGATTTTCATCATTTAAACTTGAGCACTGCAAACAACAACAACAACCAGGTAAGCTGAACTGCTGGCCCCATTCCTCCCCTGCCCAATTTCATTGTTATACTTCATTGCAGCATAACAGATTTTTAAGTTTCAAGTTTACAGAAAGTGGTGGGATAATCTTCTAGAGCACTAGCTAAGTGCAAGCACTTACTTCTCTTATTTCCTGCCCATAAAAAAACTGAAAAGCCATTTTGCTGTTCTTTTATGATTTTACCTGGTATTATGTGCTTACGTTTAAAATTGCTTTTTAAGTATTTTAAAAAGTATGTTTAAAATACTTTTACAATTTTCTTCCCTAAAGAACTGGGCTACAATCCTGGAAAAGGCAACGTGTGTTAAATTGTTCTGACATTAATTGGGCTTTTGATAAACATCATAAAGCTCTACTTTTGCCTTTCCCTATTAGAGGGATGGAAATAATTTGAGATTTCGAAGTCAACTAGCAAATGCGAACATTCACAAAACTAATGTGAAAACAGCATGTGGCTGTTGCAAGTCATAGCACTCCTCGTCGAATTGCAGAATATAAAACGCAGAGATTAACAAATGAGTATAATCCTTTCCCCTGCCCCCTGTCTCTTGTTCACAAATCAAGATACAACAGATAAAACTAACTTCTAGAAAAATTGCGCTATTAATCATCCCTGAAAAGGTTTCTCATTGAATATAATGGAAAGAAAGCTAGAGCCTTGGAAAGAGACAGCTTTGTAATCGAGAGCAGGCTCTTGTGATGTTCACATTGTTACTGATCAAAATAACCATGATCAAGTCTTTTTCTTCATTCAGCATATCTGACAGACTTTACCGTAGCACCAAGGGTCATATAGCACTCAGTGTGGAATTGAAGATGGTATGGTTAAAATTGTTCTGACATAGGCTTTTCAAGGCCATGAAGCAAACTCTTGGGCCCAACAAAATCTTAATTGACTGTGAATTCTGCTCATTCACACATAGCAAAGTCTTTCAAGAGAGAATTTACAGTCACAGACCTTATCTGGCTTGGAGAACTGACAGGCTGATACTTGCAAAAGTTGACAAGGAGTCATTAAGCGAATTAATTGTCTCCTGCAACTCCATTCCCCTTTCGCTCCTCTTCTATTTCCTCTGGGAGGGGCCATTCATCATGCACCTCTGCCCTTACTACCAAGTCAACCCCTGTTATTTAGTTGTTCCCTACGTCTGGCAACTCTGCATATTCACACACGGGGAACAGGCTCCAGCTGTTTGTCTGCTTCATTGAGGTCTGACTCAGAAAACAGCTGATAATTGGAATACGGCTCTGGCTTTTTTTCTGCCCACATCAGAGCCTTCTCCAGACTCCAGGACTGGACCATGTTCTTCCCTAATTTCCTCACTGTCCAAATCTGGTGCCAGCTCCTCTGGCTGCTGGCGGGCCACAACAAAATTTTAAGTCAGATCTCTCCCCAACTACAACCTATAATCAATTTCACAATCAAAATTATTTTTGGTTCAAGTTAGGGATATGTGATCAGGGACAAACATATTTGATGTTTGCTCAGACACTGAGGAAACATGTATTAAGATTGCAACTTTTTACGGTATCCAGTATCTCCAGCAACTGATTGTATGGCTGGTGCTCTATTTTATGGATCTGATGTCCTTGAGAATGAGGCTGGCAGTGGAGCTTCCTCTATCCTTCCAGCTTTGTCTACAAGATTCTTTTTTTAGCTACCCAGAGATAAAGATCAGATAATTGAAAAGCTGAATTCCTCATTCTTAATCTTAAATATTGATGGTAATATTCTAGAATGCAATTATTTGTCATAAGAGTCATGGTATTGACTCTTAGAAGTCACATATATAGATTGTTTTTCCAGGATGGCTGCTTCTAAACCTGATCCTTCAGGTCTTCCAATGGTGAGCCATTATAATTCAGTACCTCTACCCTGAATGTGCTGTTCCTCTTCTCTTTCCTTTCACCTTTCCCAGCATTATACACCTCTGCAGGTCTTCACATTATGTATATAAAATATGATCAATGTAGCCTGATTCTTTGAGTGTTGAGTGAAAACTCTGGACTGATTTGTTCAATGTTTGTTTTCTTTGCTGTTTCTCTGTTGGTAATTTCAGGAGCTTTCTGCTTTGCTTCCATATTATTTCCAACTTCATTGTAATTTTATTGCAATATTATTACAATGACAATAAAGATGATGATGATGATGATGATGATGATGATGATTAGTATTATTAGTATTATTAGTATTATTAGTATTAGTATTATTATTATTATTGTTATCGTTATCGTTATCGTTATCATTATCATTATCATTATCATTATCATTATCATTATCATTATCATTATCATTATCATTATCATTATCATTATTATTATTATTATTATTATTATTATTATTATTATTATTATTATTATTATTATTATTATTATTATTATTATTATTATATCACAGGAAATACCATTGGCTACCCCAATCTGATCTTAGTAGGTATAGACACATCTCATTTTTAAAATGTCTTTTCAAAGGTCTTCATGGATATTGGGCCAAGTGCTAGTCTGTTGTACATTTCTTGACAGCTGATTCCTTCACTGTTGATAGTTGAAGAGAAGCTTTCCATTACTTTAGTATCATCATTGTCAGTTTTAAGGCAGGTTACTGTTCTTGTCGTCATTAGTTTGGTCTTCTTTAATCTTAGTTCTATTTTTTTAGTCTGCTCCCCAAGTTTTATTATTAGAGCTGGCATACATGCATACATACATACATAATGCATGCATGCATGCCTATCTATCTATCTATCTATCTATCTATCTATCTATCTATCTATCTATCTATCTATCTATCTATCTATCTATCTATCTATCTATCTATCTATCTATCTATCTATCTATCTATCTATCTATCTATCTATCTATCTACCTACCTACCTACCTACCTACCTACCTACCTACCTACCTACCTACCTACCAACCTACCTACCTCTCTCTCTCTCTCCAATATCTATAGGAATTCCATCCAGTGGTGGATTAAGGCTCACTGGTGCCCTAAGCACTGACAAATCTTGGTGTCTCTCCTTTGTACATAAAAATCTTCCTTGATTTTTTTCTTTCTTTCTCAACTTTGTGGTGTCCCTTTGGGTCTGGTGCCCTAAGCATGTGCTTAATCTGCTTAATGGTTAATACAATATTTCTTCCACCAATTCATATTCTCAATTGTTAATGACTGAAGAGTCGATTTAACTTCATAACTTGTATTAGAAGTTCTTCTAAGTAAGGAATATTTTTAAATTTATCTTGGTTATTGACATCTTTACTATACGTAGCAATTTGAAGTTAACATTTCCTTTTGAGTCTTTTGGAACATTTTTCCTTTCCCCCTATGTTTGTTTCTCTCTTTGATGTCTTATAATATTGCTTCTCGTCTCTCATAACAGCTTTTTGAAATTCTTTTTAAAGTTCCTTTCTGAGATCTTTGTCTTTCTTGATTTGCATTCTCTTATTTTCTTAGCAATTTCCATGGTATGTTCTGAGATTCAGTTTGCTTCCTTCTTGTCTTGATCTTTGGAAATCTCTTTTCATCATTGTCCTTAACAACTTCTTTAAATTGACTCCATAGTTCTTCTGTTTCCCATCCGTGAACTTCAAAGCTACTCTAACTGGGAATTGGGTCTCTGAAATCCAGCAGCATGGCCTTTAGCATGTTGGCTGGAGAATCTAGCAGTTATAGCTCCAATAGCTCTGCAGAATGCCAAGTTAAGAAGAATATAATGGACCTGATAGTTTATGCCATATTCAACTGTAGATCCTTTTATGCTTCCCTACTATTGTTACAGAAATAGCCAGAATGAATGACATTCCAAATAGTTTATTTCTGATTACCTCCTATCAACACAGTTACAGATGGCTAAAAAGCCAGAATCTCAATATTTCAAGATTTATTCATTGATGAGGAAATGAGGAGCTAAATCAGAAAAGGATACAATCTGTATTTTATGCACTCTAGACAGACAGCAATGCAATTTTTCCCAGAACAATTAGATATATGTATCTATTCATGTCATATATTGAAAGCAAAGTAATGCCTTTGTTTTTATATGTTTTATCAGAACAGTTCTTCATTTTCATAGTCAAAAGTCACACTGAATTTAATAGGTTACTCCCAAATAAATGGCTATGGCACCACATGTTAATTATCATTATTCTTTGAAACTGATTTACTATTCTAGGCTAATTTAACTGACTTAACCAGAATTAAAAGGTCACTCGATAAACTGTACTTCTTATTGCTTGAATATTCAAGCAATATGCAAGACCAGCATATATATATATATATATATATATGTGTGTGTGTGTGTGTTATGTTTGTGCTGACACAAATATATGTGTGTGTGTGTGTGTGTGTGAGGTTTTTGAGTTGATCAATAAATAAATCAAGGAGACTAGTATAGTTCTATTTTGAGCTTTTTAGCTCTCATCAGCTAGCCATACCCTTACTGGGATTTGAACTGGGGCTGTATTACATGTTAGGCAGAAGCCTTAGCCATTATGCCACCAGGTTCTTTTCCTGATCAGCTGAGACAGGAGGATAAGTATATACTTGTGTCACTCAAAAACCGAACACACATATAAAAAAAGTACACAACGGAACTCATAGCTTTCTGTCAAATGGTCTCTGTGAGCCGAAAGGCAGAAAAGGAAAGCAGTATGCTTCCTAATAAATAATAAATAAATAAATAAATAATTTAATTTATAACCCGCTCTCTCTCCCCGAAGGGACTCGGGGCGGGGCACAGGGAAATTAAAAATGCATATAAAACCACAAACAATACAGTATTAAAAAAGAATTAAACTAAACCCTGCGCTAAAATCCCATGTTAAAACTAAGACAAACCCCTAAAAAACCCCTAAAAACAGTTAAGTTATCCCGACGCCGGCCAAGCAAAAGAAATGTGTTTTTAATTTTTGACGGAAGGAGCGGAGGTCCGTAGTTGTTCTAATATCGGGGGGAAGGTTGTTCCAGAGGGTCGTGCCCGCCACAGAGAAGGCCCTTCCCCTGGGCATCGCCCGCTGGCACAGCCTAGTGGACGGCACCCGGAGAAGTCCCACTCTGTGGGAGCGAATCGGCCGCAGGGATGTATGTGGCAGGATGCGATCCTGCAGATAACTAGGTTCCGTGCCATGGAGCGCTTTAAAGATGATAACCAACATCTTGAAGCGCACCCGAAAGACGACAGGCAGCCAATGCAGCTCGCGCAGGAGCGGTGTTACATGGGAAAACCTAGAAGTTCCCATAATTGCCCGCGCGGCTGAATCCTGGACAAGCTGAAGCCTTCGGATGCACCTCAAGGGGAGCCCCATGTAGAGACCGTTGCAGTAGTCCAGTCGGGATGTCACGAGAGCATGAGTGACTGTGCAAAGGGCACCCCGGTCCAGTAGGGGATACAACTGGCGGACCAGGTGAACCTGGTAAAACGCCCTCCTGACTACGGCCGTCACTTGATCTTCTATGGACAGCCGTGCATCAAGGAGGATGCCCAAGTTCCTCCCTTAATTGGGGCTTAACAGGGTGTTGCAACACAAGTATATACTTATCCTCCTGTCTCAGCTGATCAGGACGAGAACCTGAGGTTTGTTTCTCAACTTCTCAGTACTTCTTTTCCAGCAGAAGATGCTTGATCAAAAAATGTATCACTAAAAGAAAGGAAAGGTTTCTGCAGAAAGAAGAGAACAACACTCAATACCCAATAGTTATCTGAATGACTTATCTCTTTGTTTCTTTGAATCATATTCCAGTGGTCTACAACAGAGAAATAATTTAGATTCAATACTTCATTCATCTCTCCCAGTCTTAAGTGGTTTAATGTTATGTGACCATTGTTATAATAGAACATTTTTACAGTTAGATATTTTTAAAAAAATCGTTATTAATATTTTTGTATTTGCAAATTAATTTAGATTTCAGTACAGTATATTGATTTGCCTGATAGTATAACAAGTTTAAAGTTATTTTAAATATATATTTAGCTAAATGTCCCAAATTTAAAAGAGTAAAGGCCATATTATCTCAAAATAAATTTAAAAATGAGTTCTTGCTTTCCGTATTTAATCTTTGGAAATGACTGTGTGTAATGCTATACTTTGCAATCCTGTAACTAAAAAAAAATTAAAACTACAAAAATAAAGCTAAAGAAGAAAAGCAAGAAATTCTAAAGAATCATAATTTTTGGTAGTTGTTTGTGTTTTGGATGAATTATATATCCAACCCATCATTTTCCAAAAATACACTGAAAGTTAAATAATTGCAGAGTTTTGTTCAGAAATAGTATTGTCCATATATTTGCTTATGATATATTCAGAAAGAATCTAGATAGGGGAATTTAAAATACTTTTGCAAAAATATACTACATTTAATTTTTTTTTCTGACAGAAACATTATGTTTATTTTTGGAATTAATTCCAAACGTATTCAGATATATATTATACCTATATAACACACACACACACACACACACACACACACACACACACACACACACACGGTTTTCTGCCTGGAAGGCTCCTAGGTTAGATCTGAAAGGCAAAAGGGAAGCAGTATGTTCCCTCTCATATTTTGGCATACCAGGTGCTTTGACATAATACTATATATATATCCAGTCTTTATTCTTCCTTCAATTCACAGTGACAGAAGTTTCAGTTTCAAGTATGTTCAGTAATCCATTCTTTTTTGTCTATCCATAGGCATTTGCTGCAGGGCACAGGCCAGTCAGCCAGATGTGAAACCATGTGCAAATACATTGCAATTTCAGAAACCTGTAATTAAAGAAGAAATACAATTATGCAATTTATGTTAATGTATTTGATCATGAAACATTGATTATTATTTTTTACAGTTTATATGCGACCTCTGTGCCCAATATATCTTTTTTGGGTTTATTTAATCTCTTGGCACATTTTCTGAAAATATAATTACAGGCTTGAAGAAACGCAAAGAACAAAGTACAATGTGGAATTAAAAATGAAGTTGGCTACTACTGCACACTTAAAGAATTGCAAAGGAAATGGGAAAAATATTTCAAAATACAGCAAAGAATTTTCAACTGTAAACTCATACACTTGATTAATCCACTTTAGGTCAGCTTGACATAAATGTGTAGCAATGCACTGCATATTCCCCTTAATTTGTTGTATGTAGGCAACCTTATACTGGCTTGCAAAACAGTTTTTAGATTAGAGACCCTCATTTGTATAGGAAAAACATTTATGACCATATGGACAAGACTTGGCTTTCCTCCGAGCTCTAGGGGAAGACTAGATAATCATACTTTAAAAAATTGATTTTTGACACCAGGTTTATGTTGTTTTTAAAATTTATTCTGCTTGGTTTTATAGTTTTAATGAGATTTTATGTGTCTTTTAGTCTTTGATTGGGAGCTGCCCAGAGATGTTGAAAGATGGGAATCTCTCCCTGTCTCTCCCTCCCCTCCTCTCTCTGTTTTTCCCTCCCTCCCTCCCATCCCCTCTCCCTATCTCTCCCTCTCTTCCACCCCTCTCTTATCAAATTTTGTGCTGTTCAACAGTTTACAGAGTCAGCATATTTGTCCCCAATAATCTGGGTCCTCATTCTACCCACCTCGGAAAGATGGAAGGCTGAGTCAATCTTGAGCCTGGTGAGATTCGATCTGCTGAACTGCAGCTAGCAGTCATCTGAAGTATCCTGCAGTATTACACTCTAACCACCTTGGCTCAGTGCATGCTGAAACTAAGTGGTATATCCTTATTGTTAGCAGAGAATGTTGCATGTGCAACTCAGGTATCATCTCAGCTGGCAACATCTTATCTAGCTTAAAAAGAAAATGAATGAAACACTCAAATAAACCAAACAATATTGGTGGCTGAAGTCAGTATTGACAGGCTTGCCTGGTGCTTGCTGCTTCTTATTCCTTTTCTACAAATTACATCATTTTGCTGTTATAAATTAATCAGATATTAATGGTTAAACTTGAGCAGTTCTTCTGTCCAAACATCAAGCAAATGGAATGAAGCAGTAGCGAGGGTCACTGATTATGTATTCTTTGAGCTTCAGCTCTGTGGCTGTCCACTTCATTGGGAAATTGTACTTGCAGTTTCAAAGGTAGATTTTGCAGCTATAAAGTTTACAGAATAGAATAGAGTAGAATAGAATAGAATAAAACAGAATAGAATAATAGAGTTGAAAGGGACCTCTTCTAGTCAAACTCCTGCTTAGGCAGGAAACCTATACCATTCCAAACAAATGGTTATCCAATCTCTTCTTAAAAACTTCCAGTGTTGGAGCATTCACAACCTTTGGAGTTTTAGGAGTCAGGGATTTCATGCTAGGTGTACCTGGCATTATAATAATTGGAATCCTCATTAGAGAGAACCGTATCTGTATAGTATGACAGTGTAGGAAAACCATGACATTCTCAATATTTTGTGCTTAAGATATGTTAGGTTCACAGTTTTCTGAATTCAAAGCCAACAGGATGAATCCCAATCTAATGTTCTTCTTTCTTTTGTTGGATTGCAGAGTAAAACTCAGAATTTTTACTTCTGATTGTATTGATAGCTTGATGTAGTTCTTCTGACAGCCTAAAAATGTCAATGAGCTATTGTTGTTTAACAAACATTTTATATTTCACCTACTTATCATTTTAAATGTCAATATCACATATTTTGAGAAATTATATATGTCATAGTCCTAATGATTGGAGAATGTGGGTCATGAAAGTCAAGGCAATTTCCCATCTAGTCATTCGTGTACGAAATTCATTTAACATGAATCACCCATTGTAGAAATTTAATACATCATTTGACCTGAACAACATTCCCAATCGCATTCAACATCATAAAACCTTATAAAAAATTCAACATCATATTAGAGAAGAAGTTAATACAAATCCTTTCAGAACAGACAAGTAGGCCAGATGGGACATTAAAGAAAAGGCTATTGTAGGAAATTGCTTAATAAAGGTTGCATTTACAACCTGAAAATTAATTGTGTCTTCAAAAGAGATTCAAAACTGAGTGTTGTTCAGATTAAAGAAGAGAGAGATGTTAGCAAAAAAAAAAAAAAAAAACCCAAAACATCGTAATGTAAAATAGCTCTCTTAAAAGTTTTCATTAAAGATAGTCATCTATGTTATTTTTCTGATTAATTTCAATTTAATTTTCTCTTCCTAATTTTTTAAAAGGATGTTTAATTTCTTCTGAGAAGGGTCATCCTTTAATGCAGTGGCAGATGAACCTATGTAATCTATCTGAACTAGAATAAGTACATTTATGGATATTATATGGTCAACACAACAAAAACAACACCAATATTACACTATGAGTGACTGAAGAAGTGAATAGAAGTGATTTTAGACTTAGCATGTAGATCGATGGTAGACTTGCTCTAGAGATAACTTCAATGTCTGGGATTTTATCTAGCCATCTGATGATCCTGCAAAGATAAATCATGTGGAATTGATTGAGCAGTCTAGCATGCCTTTGATAGATAGTCCACATTTTAAAGCATATGGAAGGGTAGTGAGTACCATGGCTTTTAAACTTTCAATTTGTTGCTGGAGTAATTCCTTGACATTCCCACACAGTGGAGTGCCAAAAATACAATTTAACTTTGCTGTTCTGAACTTAATGTCTGTATCAATAGTCACTACATGGGAAAAAATGCTACCAAATTAACTAAATAGTCCACTGCCTGGAGTTTCTATCCTTTGATTGTGATTTTGAGTTCTATGTATGGTGCATGAGAAGCCAGATGGTGCATGGCTTCAGTCCTTTGAATATGGATGGTAAGTCCAAAGTTGTCACAAACCATAGAGAATTTGTCCATACTGACTTGTATCTCTGGCTGAATGCTGGAACCAGCATTCAGGGTACAGTGATTAGCAAAGGATGTCTCTAAAACAGTTTGTCTTCATTTTGGTAATAGTTTCCCCTCAAATTGAAGAGCTTCCCCTCCGCTCTGTACTTAAGGGTAATTCCTGCATCACAATCCTTGAAGGCATCATTCAGCACAACAGTACACATCGATATACTGCATAATAATTAAAATAAATTGGATGAGCCAGATGTACTCAATTAAATGTTAGAAATGTCAGAATCTTTCATGGTGAGAATGCCTACTGGCAAAAACACACATAAGTTGATTAATAAAATTATTTTAGAAAGATTGGTCTATGAACTGTCATACTTGTTGCTCTTAATTATATGGATACCTTTCTTACCCAAAAAGAGAATAATATTGAGCCAGCAGTATAATGCTGTATATGAAAAGCAAATTTATTCCAAGGATAAACAACCAGAGGATAAATATCTGATTTTGCTTTTCTGATAGCATTTACACACTACATAACAGAACAATAAATAAGAAATAAATAAAGATAAATATGTATTTGGCAGTATGTAAAGGATAGTAAGAAAAATTATAAAACACTAGATACATTATGCTGATTTCTAAAATTAGAATTAATGAAATATAGCCCACCATTTGATTGTATTTTAATTATTTATAGATATTTAACAAGGAGAAAATTAGTACATTATTTATTATTTGCATAAGTATAGCAGAGATATATGTAGATATAGATTTAAATGGGTATGTATCATTTGGCTAGTAATAACTTATTGTTGTTTAATAACACAAGAAGGTTATAAATCTCCCCTGAAGAGCATAAAGAAAAAACAAAACAACTTTGAAGGGAAGAGAAGGGAGAATTAAGGCAAAATAACAACAATTATTAAACCCAGTTCCCTATATTCTGTTGGAGTAATTCATTTTGTGGAGAGGTGTTGGATGAATGAAGAATGCCAGGACTATATGCCAAGAGTCCCTGCAGAGTCATCCAAGATGAGAGGGTCATCCCAATCATCTCAAAAAATAAGAAGGCATCTATGTTGAGCAGTGAGTAATATAGGAAGATATGAGGGGCAGATAATCACTTCAGTGACAAAGGGAAAGGCATAGTTTCATTCTGTGTGAGAAAAGGCAATAGCAAACACAGAAAGCCACATGGACAAAAAATAATAAAAGGTTGTAGATATCCTGCCACATGAAGGAGCACTCCAGTCAGACGATCCTCAACATGTTACTGAGGAAGACAAGCTGAAGATCATTCAGAGTAGCAATAGCAATAGCACTTAGACTTATATACCCTTTCATAGCCTTTTACAGCACTCTAAGCGATTTACAGAGTCAGCATATGGAAAGCTGAGTCAACCATGAGCCTGTCAGGATCAAACTCCTAGCAGTCAGCAGATTTAACCTACAAAACTGCATTCTAACCACTGTGCCACCACAGTACCACAGTACTAGTGGTTGTCAGCTCCGGCAAGCCCAGAGGCCCGGAGCTGCCATTCAGTGGAGAAAACCAGGCCAACTGCCAAGACTCACCAGATTTCCCTCCTCCACAAACAGTCCATTAGAGTAATCTACAATGTTCTTGATAACTGAAAACAATCCATGATTAATTGCTGGGTGGTTTACATTCTGGGTTACAAAGGGATGGGTTTGCGCATGCGCAGGGTGCAGTTTATCCTAATTACCAAGTAACTATAAAAGGTGGAGGGGAGCACTGGTTGGCAACTCTGACAATTTATTTTTATATTGAAAAAGTTTTATTGAGTTTTAAAATTTTTACAGGTAGGGTGAAGGTAAGGTGTGAAAAAGATATTTTGAGAACTTTCACGTCGAGATCGTTGGCCCCCTCTGGGGCTTCATGACAAAATATAGATGATACATAATTTCAGTAGTACTACAAAGTGAAGAGAAGTGCATACATCATTGTAAATTCTGTGCTAGTAATCATATACAAACATCCAAACAAAAATTATACTATATTAAAAAAGTCATTTTTTAGATCTAAGTCTCTTAGCAATTGTATCTTCTTGATCTCCTCCCTCGCCCCCAATGGGCGAGGCCGCGGCCCCCTCTGCTCTTCCATTTTCATCCTCCAGGATTGAGGAATGTTTTTTAAGAAAGGCTTCCGCCTCTGCAACTGTTTTAATCCTCACTCTCCCTCCTTCCCAGAACACCAACATCCCTTCTGCCATCACCCACTTAAACCAGATCCCCTGTTTGAATAATTTTTTAGATAAGAAGGAATATTTCCTTCTTACCTCTCTAATCTTTTTCGGGATCTGCTTCAAGATAGCGACTTCTTTTTGTTGATAAATTAAAGGACCGTCTCTCTGCGCCCTCAAAATTCCTTCCCTTGTCGACCTTCTAACAAATTTAATATGTATCTCTCTGGGTACTTCATTTATCCTGACATATGCTGAATTTATTCTATATACCAAATCAATATCCCCCCTGATCTCCTCTTTGGGTTTATGTAAATAGTCTGCTAAAATTGTACTCATAAGATCAGCTAGGCTTTCACCAGGTTCTTCAGAATTATTTTGAAATCTTAAAAAATATGACATCCTTTCAAAATCCATCCTAGACATATGACCAGTTAAATCTCCAATTTCAGTATTAACATTTTTAAGCTCTTCCCTTGCCCCAGACAGCCCCACCTCCAACTCTTCAGTCTTCTGTGTATTCTGCATTAATTTCTTCTGTGTCTCCAAAAGTTCTAATTTGGAACTGCAGTGGTCTTTTCTAAGTTCTTTAATCTCCATTACCAAAGTTTGTAATACTTCTTCCATAGAAGTATTGAGGCAAGTCCAAGAGCGAAATCCAATAAGCAAAGTCAAACTTATAAAATCCAGAGAGAAAACCAAATTTTACACTCAATTATATAAAAAAGAAGGCACTCCAGGGAAGGAATCAATTAATCAATTACCACAAATCAGCCATTAAAAGAGAGAGGCAGTCCAGGTCACAAAGGGATGTCGGAAATTTTCCATGAATAAGTCTCCTAAGAACAAAGGAACGCCATCTTCCCCCGCCCAATCTGGAAGCCACTGGGAGAGAGCAGCGAAGGAAATTGTTTCATTGTTTCAAGACTTCGATACTAAGTATCTAGAATCAATCCACAAAGACTTTCACTCCTTTAGCAAAGTTCGGATGTAGAATATTCCGCTTCCTCAAGCTTGAGGAGCCATTTTAAAAACGCCGCTGTTCTTAAATCCGAGGGGGGGTTAACAAACTCCCCCCTCCATCGTTTTTTAAAGTCAAAGCTGCCAGCAGAAAAAGACAAAGTCACTTACACTCCACATCGCAGCCAGAGTCCCGGCATTGCCATCCGACTCAAGCGATCCAGCTCTCTCCAAATTGATTATCTGCTCCTGTCCTCCGTTGGCGAAGGGAACCAAGCCCCCCGCAGCATGTCTTTTCACTCCTAGGTCGAAGACAAGGACCCCCCCCCCGACCGCCGTCGGGCTAGGAAAGGTCCCAGCAAGCCAACCTTATGGGGGGGGTTCCTTTGAAAGGAGCACCCCGCCCCATTTGGGGCCGCAAAAATGACAAAACGGCGGACGAGTCCCAGGACTCGACCGTCGCCGCCGGCAGACCGGAAGGAAGTCCAACTCTGACAATTTATTCATTGCCTTAGTGCTTTGCTGGTCAGTTCATGCCCTTGGAAGTTAAACTGCATTTTCAAACTGTTTCTGTGTTTGGCTGTTTTCATTAACCCTTCAGAACCTGACAGTTTGTCAGAGCTCTCACCACAGCTTACACCAGAGCTCACACCATGGCTGAAGGTACAGTGTTTGGATTGGAGGCTGTGGGCTTGGAGGAGTCTGCTGTGGCAACTGATACAACTGTGCTGGAGGCTGTGTCAGGGCCAGCAGGAAAGGCTGTTCATGCCATTGGAAGTTAAACTGCATTTTCAAACCGTTTCTGTGTGTGGCTGTTTTCATTAACCCTTCAGAACCTGACAGTGGTATTGATGACATGATTAAAGTCTCCAAAACATTCAGTTGCTGAGGTTACCATGCAGCCAAAGAAACATATAAAATACCTCAAACTGACTGATACAGAAAACTCAGTACATGAAAGATTAACTTTTTTTCTTTTGAAGACTTTTCGTTTCTCACCCAAGAAGTTTCTTCAGCTCTGAAGGATAGTAGGGAATGGAAGGATTTATATTCCTTGCAGACAGATGGTAATTTGTATCCTTTTAGAGGGTCGATGAAGCACTTGGAGATTCATCTGTGTCCTCAGGATCACCTGCGTAGTGCTCCTGGTTCCTGTAGTCTGAAATTTTTCCTCTGGAAATCTATTTCTATTCCCACATCATTCAAAGGGTGTTCACCCCAAATTGTATAACTAAAAGTCTGTAGAGATTCTCAGCCATCCAGGTCATGGTTGTCCCAAAGGTGCTTTTTCAGGAGGCAACTTGACTTTCTTGTGTTTTTCTTTTGAAGATGTTTTGTTGAGAACACAGATGAATATTCAAGTGCTTCAATAAGCCTCTAAAAGAATGCAAATGACCAGCTGTCTGCAAGGAATATAAATCCTTCCATTCCCCACTCTCCTGTTAGAGCTGGAAAAGCTTCTTGGATGAGAAGCAAAATATCTTCAAAAGAAAAAAAATGAGAAAATGTAGTTTTATGATATGACATATGAAACTGGAAGGAAGCCAGAGAATGCCTTATAAATTCTTGCCAATCCAATGATTTCACAACAGTGCCTTTATACATGGACATCATCAGAGGAAGTACATTGAAATCAAATTGACCATAGACTTGGTAGAAGGACATGGTAGAAAGACTTGTAACAGCAAACATATTCCCAGGGAATGACTGAAACAGATTATGAACTGCTCATGTTTAAATAAGCTAGAAACCAGTTTCCATAATGTGATCATCGGCATATAGCCATCAGTTTCACCATTGCTTTAAAATCCTGACCCTCTTTGACATGTGTAATATTTCAGTTTTTTTTCTTTTTAATAAACTTACAGACATTTCTAAAATTCTGTTTTCACTTTGTCATTATGGGGTACTGAATATAGAGAAAAAATGAATTTCAACAATTGTAGAATCAGACTGCAGTATAACAACATTAAATGGCAAAAGGGGGTCTGAATACTTTCTGAATGCACTGTATGTGTTTCATTGAACAGGGGAAATTGTTACTCAAGAGGCTTCCTTGAAAGTCTTATAAAAATCAGACAAAATGATTTTGGGCTGAACTTAATGGCTCTCACTGGAATTATGCTGAATTCCTTTTGCATCTATTTCAATAAGTCATCAAAAACTGACTATAATTCAAAGCTGACATGACATTCTAAAATTGTTACACATAAATAGTATACCCTCCAAGTTGTGCTGGTGGGATTATAAACAAATTGGAACATGTTATCATCCTTAAAATGAGGCCTCACCCAATTAACTGGTCCTTTTGATTTATTTTTTTTAAAGAAATTGAGAAAACCATCCAACAGTTGCTCATACTGAATATTGCAGTTAGTTTATTGTCCATATTTTTTCCTGAGGCACATACATTGATGTAACATAAGAAATTGATTCAGTTCCTGCTGTTAGCTATTATTGCAAGGAAAGAAAAAAAATTAAAATGCATCCTTCATTGAATCGGTGGTAGTGATACATATAGGAAATTGTTTTGGTTAGTATATTAACAACAAAAAGATTTTAAATTGTACAAGGATGAATAAAGTTAGCCAACTCTAGTTTCAGTATGTTCATTAAATTATTTTACTTTCACAACACATTATATTTTTTCTAACATAATTTTATGTAGGAAAATTGAAAGTTGTTGTTTAAATACTTTTATCTATCTTTAAGATAAATAGATAGTCAAGGTGGTGTCAGATTATTATTTTATTATTTTTATTATTTATTGGACTTCTAGACCGCCCCCTCTCCCCGAAGGGACTCGGGGCGGTGTACAGGTACAAATTAAAACCATACAATCAATAATACATATAACTAAAATCGAATTAAATAAACCCCTGTACAAATTTATAAAAATTAAAACTTAACCTTAAAACCAAATCACAGAATTTAAAAATACAAACTGAGGTGGGAAAGCTGGAATTAGGCCAGGCCGGCTAGATTGAGTTTCTGGCGGAAGGAGCGGAGGTCCGTGGTCGTTCTAATGTCAGGGGGAAGGTCATTCCAGAGGGTCGGGCCCGCCACAGAGAAGGCCCTTCCCCTGGGCGCCGCCCGCTGGCACAGCCTAGTGGACGGCACCCAGAGAAGTCCCTCTCTGTGTGAGCGAATCGGCCGAAGGGATGTGTGGGGCAGATAGCGGTTAATGTGTTGCTCTGAGACTGGAGAGGCTCAAAACAAAAGTTTAGAGGAACATGTTTGAACTAGTTACTCTCTTTCTCCTCACCTACTTCACAGGTAGGTTGCTGCATTGTTAAAAAAAAATCCCCATGTGAAGAGCTTTGAGTTCCTGAAAAATATGAATACATATTTTAAATTTACTAATATATTAATAGTACAAACGACAGTTTCACTTTTTAAAAACTCTGAACAATCTGGTAAACTGTACTACTCATTAATAAAATGTGAACTTTTAGAAACATGAAGCTTGGTGTAGGTCACCTCTAGAGGCATATCAAATTTTATGAAGATTAGATAAATTTTACCCCAAATATTTCAGCTTGTTTTTAAGAGCCTGCAATTCAGAGAACTGGATTGGGAAGAGGAAACAGGTACTTATACACACTTTACACAATTTAATTTCAACTATTCAAGGTAAAACCAGGTGTGGTGTTTTGCTGTATTTCTGCAATTCATCAACTCCTGCTATGTTGCTTTTCAATACTTGGAAAGAACTTCTGATTTTTAGCTGTTGTTGCAATCAACACAAAGCACTTACTGTTGGCCTCAGCTATTCCTCAATATACATTGTGAAAATTTATCATGTAATAATGTGTGTTTCTGCAGTTCTGTGGAGTTTGGATGGGTTATTTTCTGCATTGAATGGAAAGTTAATCTTCTCCTACCTCACATTAGATAAACCATATCAACTCTCAAATATTATAATAGGCAATCTCACTGGTGAATTTACCTTTAATTTTTTAATAGTATTTTATTAAGAATTAGAATTGTGAAAATTGTAATTACAATTCTAATTAGGATTAGAATGTACAGTGTTTCCCAGGGTCTTATTTTCTTTTGATCCCTGAAATAAGCACTTGGCCTTATTTTTGGGAAGGGCTTATTTTGGCGCATGCACGCAAAAGCCTGATTGGGCTTATTATCCGTGGAGATCTTATTTTCAGGGAAACAGGGTTATTAGAATTACAATTGCGAGAAAATGCAAGAAGTGCCCCATCATTGGAGGCTTTTGAAAAAAAAATTGGACAGTCATTTATCAGAAATAGGATACAGGACATTGGACTTGATGACCTCCAAGGTTCCTCCCGATTGTTACTGTTACTGAATAAGCAGAAAGAGGAAAAAAATAGAAGTGCACAAGATAGTTAGAGAGAGAGAGAGAGAGAGAGAGAGAGAGAGAGAGAGAGAGAGAGAGAGAGAGAGAGAGAGAGAGAGAGAGAGAGAGAGAATATGCATGCAGATCAGAGATAGGGAGCTATGGCCTTTTTATGAGTGGACTTCAACTCCCAGCATTGCTGGATCAGGAATTCTAGGAGTTGAATCCACAAGTCATAAAAAGGCCATAGTTTCTTACCTCTGATGAAAATAGAGTTAAGGATTTATTTTGTGTCTTTCTTTCTATGCTTAGCTTAATTTCTAATTGCCTAATTGTTAATTACAGGTCCTGTCTTTCTGTCTTTCTGCCCAGGAACACCTATACAGCAGACCTGTTCTTGGACTCTCCTGCTGATAGGATGGAATTTAATTGGGTTCCAGGCTTTGACTATTCCTTTCATGTATCTTCTAAAAATAAATCTCCTTTCTGTTATAAATCCTGCTTCACTAATCATTACTCAAGTCTGATTCCTGCTCTCAGAAAGCTCCCAGGGACACTAAGAACGTTTAAACCTCCAACAAATATTTCAAGCTCCCTTTCCATAGAGGGGATATCACTGAGCTGAATTTTATTGATGTGTAGCTGGAACAGCGGCAATATATAACATTTTCAAATGATGAAAAAAAAATGGCAGTTTTTACCAAGGTCCTAGAGGTCAGATTCTGAAGAAGAAAATTCCAGACTTTAAAAAGAGCCTAATGCTAGCTAGTGTCTTTATCCAAAAACTTTTATCCTTTATTTTCATCTGAGGCCTTTGTTAACAGTAATTTTAATTAAAAAAAAACTATAATTAGAAAGATAAAAGCTAATGCAAATTAAAATAAAGGAAAAAAGGACAAAACAGAAAAGAAAGGAAAAATAAGAATATAGTTAAAAAAAGAAAGAAAAATATATCTGGAATGGCCTACCACCCGACCTCCGCACGATCACGGACCTGCGCCTCTTCTGCCGGGCTCTAAAAACACATGTGGCCGGCCCAGCTCTCTGGAACGACCTGCCCCCTGACCATCGTACCATCACAGGCCTTTGCCTCTTCTGGCAAACATTAAAGACTTGCTTTTTTCATGCGGCCGGCCTGGCATAGTGTGTTTTTACTATCATTTTAATAGGGTTTCTTATTATTTTAAAACAGGTAAATTTATGTAATTTAATTTTAAATTTATCTATTGACTGTATTTATATGTATTTTGTCCTATATTATTCCTGTGCACCGCCCTGAGTCCCTACGGGAGAGAGGGCGGTAATACAAATCAAATTAACAATAATAATAATAATAATAATAATAATAATAATAATAATAATAATAATAATAATAATAATAATAATAATAATATCAATATTAATATTAATATTAATATTAATATTAATATTATTAATAATAATAATAATAATAATAATAATAATAATAATAATAATAATAATAATAATAATAATAATAATAATAATAATAATAATAATAATAATAATAATAATAATAATAATAATCTCTTTCACGAGGCCGGCCTGGCATAGCTCTAAATTTTAATCTTATTTTAGAAATGGGTTTTAATTGGCAATTTTAGCACTGGTGCAATTTAATTTAATTTATTTTTAATATCCTGTATTTATTGTTTTTTACATTTTATTCCTTTCCTGTGTGCCGCCCTGAGTCCAGTCCGGAGATAGGTGCGGGATATAAATTATATTATTATTATTATTATTATTATTATTATTATTATTATTATTATTATTATTATTATTATTATTATTATTATTATTATTATTATTATTATTATTATTATTTTATTTTTTTTCCCCTTTCATCACAACTTATAATAACCACACCAAGATTATATTGATGAAATTTGAAAGATTTGACATTACCCACAATGGAGGAATGGATCCTGAAAATGATGGAATTGTTTGCAAACAGCTTGCAAATTCAGATAAAGATCTAATGCACTGGGGTTTGGATGAATGTTTCTGCCTGCAACTTTCTCTGTGTGTTTTAATTCAGCAATTTGGACAGCACAGGGACAAAACTGAATGTATTTAAAAACTTTTTTGTTTGTTTGACATTGTCTTGGCAAGAACCACAATTGCACGGCCTCTTCTAGGTAGTCAAAGTTTCATCCCTCAGAAGCATAATCATTTCCCCTAAATAAGCAAATCTGGATTGTTTCATTATACAACTCAACGGCATAATAATTTAGGCTTAATCAACAGGAATAATGGATCCCGGGGATTGTAAAAGGAAACATTTTGTTGGGGCCCGCTAGCGGCCAGCAGAGCTGGTGGCAGTTTCAGACAGTGAGGAGGTTGGGGAGGAACATGGGCCAATCCTGGATTCTGGGGAAGGCTGATGAGTGCTCTGAATCAGAGGCAGCGATGGGACCAGGGCAATCTGAGAGTTATCAGCACCTTTTGGAATCTGACATCAATGGGGCAGAAGAACAACTGTAGCCTGTTTCCAGTGTGTGCGTGCACAGAGCTGCCAGGAGAAGGGGATAGCTAAAGGGTTGACTCAGGAATAAAGCTACAGGTGGACGGTGAATAGCCCCTGCTATAGGTAATAAAGAGGAGTGAAAGGGGAGCAGAGTTTGCAGGAGACAATTAGATCAATTCATTAGGGTGAAAGATCTGTTCCTGACTTCTTGCCAAGAATTGTCTGCTACACAATGGTGTTTGGAAGATCTCCTGGCAGCTCTCCAAGCATGATAAAGGTCCATAGCTGTGAAATCTGGCCAGGACTTTGCTGGAGAGGAATTCACTTTAAACTAAATAAAAGGGCTTTTGGGAAGCCTAGGTTAGAACACATTTTTTGTTTTTTCTCTTCAGAGGCTCACTACAATCTTTTCTTGTTCATATACATTAAAAAGTTAATAACTATTTTTCAAACTACAGATAGTCCTCGACTTACAACAGTTCATTTAGTGACCATTCAAAGTTACAATGACATTGAAAAAAGTGATATATGACCGTTTTCCACAATTACAACCTTTGCAGCATTCCCGTGATCATGTGATCAAAATTCATATGCTTGGCAACTGATTCATACTTATGACTATTGCTGTGTGACCACTTTTTGTGACTTTCTGACAAGCAAATTCAATGGGGAACCCAAATTCACTTAACAACTAGGCTACTAACTTATCAACTGTGGCAAGAAATTTTGTAAAATGGGGCAAAACTCACTGAACAAATTCTCACTTAGCACCATATACTTTGGGCTCAATTGTGATCGTAGGTTAAGCACTACCTGTAGTAATATTCTCTCTGCATGTGTGTCTTTCTCTTTCCCCATAAGAAGCATTTAGAGGTCCATCAGATTAATTTATCCACAATATTCATTCCTACTCAAGGGACAAACCTATCAAATGTGTTAATTAAAAAAAAGAAAAATATGGTCATGAACTATACAGAAACTCTGATTAGTTACACTCAGCTTTGCCCTACTGTTCTGTCTCTTGAACTTCTCTACTGCTACTTACTTTTCATCTCTGTCTTCAAATTGCGTTCCTATGTTCCATGTGCCTAGAGTCTTGTATTGTCATTTATTTTTATTTCCACATGGTGGCTCCTCCTCCAGTCCCTGTTTTGGCATTTATGCTCCACACTTATGAAATTTATTGCCTGAAACAGTTCTGAGATGACTATGGGAATAAAATACTAATATTCCTCAGGGAAAGTAATATTATTGCAATATTTAGCTGCTTGGTATAATGATCTCTCCAGGAAAAGTATAAATCAGATTTCCCTTGGAACCTTTTCTATATAGAGCAATCATGTTATGTTAGTTGTCTAGGGCTGCAGATAGCTAACAAGCTGAACTGGTGTCTCCACATGTCATCCTTAATGAAGCGTGCAAACCAGAGTCTGCATTTCCTGTGTTGGATGAGGAGAGTGTATCTTTCTCCTTCTGTCCTTGCCACTTTTTATAGAGGCGTGAATAAGAGTGTGTTAACAAACTGTGTCAATGTTTAGTTTGGTGGCAGCAGTGCCTGTGATAGAAAGTGCATACAGAGAGTGGTAAGGACTGCCAAGAAGATTATAGGAAGCTCACTTCCTGTTATTTGAGATACTGCATATAAGCATGATGTGCTTAGAACTTACAGCATTAAATTGGAACTTTCTTATAAATCAATTAACAATTATGAACTTTGGGAAAAAATTTACAGGTATGATTAAAGCGATCTATTCGAAGCAATTGGCGAAAATAATTGTAAATGGGGAAACAACAGAGAAAATAAGTACAACTAAAGGGGTAAGGCAGGGATGTCCCTTGTTCCCCCTTCTATTTATACTATCACTGGAAATGCTACTGATACAAATTAGACAAAACAGAACAATAAAGGGGCTGTAAATTAAACAGGATGAATATGAAGTTCAAGCTTTTGCAGATGATCTTGAAGAACCCCTGGAGACAGAAATCGTCCTGGTGAATGAAATTGAGGAATTTGGTAAAGTGGCCAGGCTCAAAATAAATAAGGAAAAAACTAAAATTTTGACCAAGAGTCTTACAAAAAAGCAAAATGAGGGAAGAGAAATTGGGGATTCAAACTGTGAAAAAAGTGAAGTACTTGAGAATTTGGCTAATGGCAAAATGTTCAACAATAAAAGAGGACAATTATGATAAATTGATACAACAGATACAAAAAGACTTAGACAATTGGGCAAAACTACAAATATCTTTAATTGGTAAAATCGCCACAATAAAAATGAACATACTATCTAAACCTTCCTACCTATTCCAAGCAATACCAATAAGGGGAAAACATTCTTCAAACAATAAAATAAAATAATAGGTAAATTCATTTGGTTGGGGAAAAAAGCCCGAATAAAGCTTAAACCTCTGCAGGAGTTTAGAGCTAAAGGAGGCTTTTACCTGTTTGATTGGGAATTGTATTATGAAGTAGGTTAAACATGGCTTAAGGATTGGGTTTAATTAAAAAACAAGAGGGTACTAACACTAGAGGGTCACATTCTTCAGCTGGGATGGCATGCATTTCTGTGGAAAGGGAATCATTGTAGGAGAGTTCCAATTTGGATATCAAAAATGGAGGCAATAATTTATCCAAATATATTGGACATAAATAAAGTGGTAAGGTATTCGGAACTGTTGGTTGTACAAGGAACTTTAAAATCAGAATAAGTCTTAAAAAATTAAGGAATAAAAATTGATTGGTGGCCATACCTGCAAATTAAAACAAAATATAAAAAGGATTGGAAACAATAGGGCATTTATAAAGAGCAATTGGAACTTGACAAAATATTATTAGGAACAGGGGAGAAAATGATTACTAAGGTATATAATTTCTTACTAAGATTCAAAATGAAAGAAGAAAATGTGAAAGAAACAATGATTAGCTGGGCGAGAAATTTTGGACATAGTTTTCAATTGAATCAGTGGGATAAATTATGGGAGAGAAACTACAAACTAACCATGTCAGCTGCTTACAAGGAGAACCTCTACAAAATGTTCTACCAGTGGAATCTACCACCAACCAGAATGGCTAAGATGTTCCCAAACCAATCGCTGGAGTGTTGGAAGTGTGGATGCAAACAGGGAACATTCTACCACATATGGTGGACCTGCCCCAAGGTTGGAAAGTATTGGTGCAAGATAAGGAAGTGGTGGAAAAGATAACTGAGCAAAGGACAGAGCTGAAGCCAGAATTGTTTTTCCTGGGAATCTTTGATGGGAAAATGGAGAAATAATTACAATACATAATATTACACATATGAACTGTAAGTAGAATTGTACTAGCCCAGAGCTGGAAATAAACAGATATTATCAAATTTGGAATAGATGGTATTCCTGGCTTGAGAGTAAATGTAAAACGTAAGATATAAAGGACAAAAGTATAATATATAGAGAGTATTTAAATAAGGATATAATTTAGGATAGTGATATAGAGATAGAATTTTTTGTAAATAGGATTGTTACAGAAAATATGTATACCAATATGAAAAAGCTGTTAGAAGTGTAAATTTGTGTTTTGTGTTTTTTTTTAAGTTGGAAAATGTAATAAATATTATTTCTTTAAAAAGAACTCAAAGCATTCTTAGAGACCCCACACACCCATTTTACAATCTTTTTCTGTTCCTCTCCTCTGGGAGGATGTTTTGAAGTATTTCTAGCAGGACTACCTGATTCTGTAACAGCTTTGTTCCCTATGCCATCTGTCTGCTAAACTGCAAGATTAGGTTTTTTCACCCTGCACTTGTATATATCCAAACTAGACTATATTGTTTCTCTGTGTCATATAATATATGTGGGTATATGCATAATTATGTAAGTATGTATGTATGTGTGTATTTATTTATTATTTTGTCATGTTTATGTAGTGTATATTGGAGGTGGTGACCTTTTAATCCAGATGTCGTTTGTAATCCAACATCTGGATTAATTCTGTGGTCAAGATGCATAGAACATCTCTGACAGACGACCATCCATTTTGGTTGGAAGAAAGGCCTTGACGTGGGAGAACTCATTACTCTGTATGGCTAGCTTGAGAGTCAGGAAGTTTATAACGTTGATTGCTTAGACACCTTTAGGTTTGTTTTATTTTGTCTCTGAAGGAGTGAAATATGGTACACAAAATAGCATGATGTAAAATAGTTGCACAGAAAAGGAGAGGGGATGATAAGAGTTGAAGTCCATTTACTGTGCATCAAGCTGGAGAAAGTTGAAAGCTGAAGTATAATTATTCCACAGCCATCCTGATGCATGCAGAAGGGGTGCCATTTGTCACAAATGTACATGCATCAATAAACTTCTAGTCATTTTCACCTTTATTTACTTACTTTATTTTTCTGCCATTATATTCCCTACAGATTCCTGGTAATTTACAACATAAAAGTGCACATTGTAGTAAGATCCACTGTAGCATTAAACTGCAGATAACTTTAAATACACTTTTGAAGACATCTAGTTCTATATTAAAAACTCATCTGCAGAGTTCCGTTTTAAAGTCTATCAAAATATCAGGAGGGAGAATGTCATATAGAAATCTGGGAGTAGCTATTCAGAAGGTGGAGGCCATCACTGAAATGGTTCCTTGACGTTTGGCTCAAATTATTTGCATTGGGAATCTCTCAGCATCACCATTAGGGCACATTCTATTTGGAGCAGAGAATGCCGAAGACACTTAGACATTAAACCAGGGGTGTCAAACTCAATTTCATTAAGGGCTGCAGTAGGTGTGGCCAGCTCGACCTCACTCATGTCAGGGACGCCTGTGGTGGCCCAAGTGCTCTGCCGGGGAAAATGGAGCTGGGGAGGGCCATCCCATGGGCCTTGTGTTTGACCTGCATTAAACTATATAAGGCTTTTAAAATCAACACCATTGCTTTGAATTGTCCTAGAAACCTGTTGTTAAACAAAACAAAGCATATAACACTCATACCTATATGTGAAAAGCAACTTCTACCTACCAGCAAACAGTCTGCTGCATTTTGCAACCACTGTAACTACCAAGGGGGTCTTCAAAAGAATCGTTATGTAACATACCTTGCAATAATGTACAGTATCCAGGCGGTGGCAGGAAAGATTGCATCTGGTACACCAGCTGCATTTGATCAAGGCAGGTAGTCCTTGACTTATGACCACAACTGAGTCCAAAATTTATGTGGGAGAGATGGTGAGTTTTGTCCCACTTTAAGACCTGTCTTGCCACAGTTGTTAAGTTAATCACTCCAGTTGTTAAATGAATAACACAGTTGTTCTGTGAATCTGGCTTCCCCATTGACTTTGCTTGTCAGAAGGTTGCAAGAGATGACCATATGATAAGATGATCATATGACTCAGGGATACTGCAACAATTATGAATGTGGGCCAGTTGCCATGTTTCCAAATTTTGATCGTGTGACCATGGGGATGCTGCAAAGGTCATAAGTGTGAAAAACAATCATAAGTCACTTTTTCAGTATTGTGGTAACTCAGAACAGTCACTAAATGAATGATTTTATGCCGAGGTCTTCCTGTATCGTCTCTAGCCATGGCCTCTAGCTGCATGCCTACCACTAGCCCCAGGTAATAAAGGATCCCCAAGCTGCAGACCTATCTTACCCACAAGGGGTTCTTCTCCACTAAAATTTACCATTGGAGCAAACAGAGAGTCAGATGGTTTCTGACAATAGTTCAGTCTTACTGGGATTGAACTTGAGCTTCTTTCTTTCCATAGAAAGAAACCCTAATAGCTTTCTAGCCCTGGGCCAGGACTTCCATTTCATTTCTGGCCCAGCCTGAGATAAAAATGTATACCTAGATAGCATCCACACACTGGTGATACCTCACCATTAATGTGCAGAGTACCTGTTTCTGCAACTTCATGTAAATGCTAAAGAGTATGGAAGAGAGAAAAATATCCTCTAGCACAGTGATGGCTAACCTTTTTTGGCTCTTGTGCCAAAAGCGGAGGGAGCACAGGGGGGTCATGCATGGGTGTGCCACACCCATAATGCTATGTGCACGACCCCCTGCTTTTGGTGCACTTTTTTCATCCTCCCCAGGCACCAGAGGCTTTCTAGGAGTCTGGGGAGGGTGAAAACAGCCTTCCCCCCCACCTCCAGAGGCTTCTGGAGGTGGGGGGGAAGGCCTAAATCAGCTGGCCAGTGCACACCTGTGCGCTGGAGCTGACAGGACGTGTCACGTGCCCTAAGAAATGGTTCCGTGTGCCACCTGTGGCACCTATGCCATAGGTTCGCCATCACTGCTCTAGCACAACTCTTGCCTTATCTTCACTGACTGGAATCATCCACTCAAGAAGGAGCAGAACCACTGCAGTGTGTGCCAATTTGTAACCTTTGCTGCAGGTTCAGAAAGATGCCATGGCCACTGGATTTGAAGGTAGTGCATGCTCTAAGAATTCCGAAAGGATCAAGAAGGCCTCTCCCTGCACATTGTCCCTCCATCAGGTGTTCATTCATCAGACAGCATGGCCAATGCAGTTTCATCTATACCTATGCTGTTTCAGTACGTTGGCTTTTCTCCTTTCTTTCCAGCCGATCTCAATTGAATGATTTGAAACAATATCTGGATGTCAATGTGTATTTAACCTAAATATATGAATTAATAAAATATTTAAGCAACACCCTCTTTTCTATGAATTGCTTCACCGGAAATAAAATTAGGAATGCAAAACAGCTATGCAGAATGAGAGAAATTGATATTGCATTCATTGCTGCAGTTACAGCAGACAAAATGCAGCAAGGGATTTAAAAAATGACAATGTCAAATTCAGCATCTAAACTAGGATGGGAGGGACACCTCTGTACAGTTTTCAGTACAATAAATATAAGTGTATGAGTAGCTGTTGGGCACATAGACTTATATTCTTCCCCTATGACATATTTATTTATTTAAAGGGGACGCAGTGGCTCAGTGGCTAAGAGGCTGAGCTTGTCGATCAGAAAGGTCCGCAGTTCAACGGTTCGAATCCGTAGCGCCACATAACAGAATGAGCTCCTGTTACTTATTCCAGCTTCTGCCAATCTAGCAGTTTGAAAGCATGTAAAAAATGCAAGTAGAAAAATAGGAACCACCTTTGGTGGGAAGGTAACAGTGTTACGTGTGCCTTCGGTGTTTAGTTATGCTGGCCACATGACCACTGAGACTTCTTCAGATAGCGCTGGTTCTTTGGCTTTGAAACGGATATGAGCACAACCCCCTAGAGTCGGGAATAACTAGCACATATGTGCAAGGGGAACCTTTACCTTTACTTTAGGATATATTTCCAGGAACGAAATCCCCAAATCCCATTCTCATTTTTATATTTTACCCCAGCCCTTACATATGATTCTACTTATGGTTGAAACAGTTTTGGATTAATCATTAAATTGTTGATTAAACATTCCCTTGTTTGAGCTTCAGAGGATTCAAGTTTGGTTCTAAATAAGGAGAAAGAAACACTCTTAACCATATCATAATACGGTAGAAAAATCATGATATTCAAACTCAGCTATGATATTTTCTTTAGTTTTGCAAGTCATGCTAGATGTCATTTATCCTGATATTTCAAGGAAAGAAGAAAAAAGTAATCTAGCAAGACAAAAAGACATAAACCAAACATAAAATGGTGCCTTTTCTTCTTTTGATTACTTTTTTTACTGTGCTTTTCTTGTTCAAACAGTATATTCAACTGACCAGAGCTGGTTGAGCAATAGTGTCTTTTGTTTACTTCAAATAAAAGAGTGTTGAGCATGACATTTCGTCCTGCCTGATTGAAGTGAATTTGTAGGAAAGCAATTTCAAGGCCTTGTTGAAAGAAACCATATTTCATCAGGTGAGGTTTGTAAAACTTTGTCTCTTTGTGCTTTCAAATGCTTGTTTTAAAACACCAGGAGAGAAATAATAATTATATCCACTCCTTCCCATTCAGTTCAACTTCATTAATCTATCACCAGAGGCCAATTTGATGGGAAGTAGGGAGGTCTAGAGATGTTACCTTTCTACACTGTCATATTTTTATGTGGTTGGTTGCACTTTTTAATATGACATCCCTTGATTTATTTTAGTTATTTTGGCTGTGCTTCAAAAGCAACGTGTGATTCATTCCAGTGCTATTTTTGTGAGGCATATCTCAAAATGGACATCTAAATCCTGATCATTTGATACCCAAGGTGCCAGAATGAGTGCCTCAACCTACTTTTATTGCCTGAAAGGATCTGCTAAAGTTTTTCAAACTTTAATGAAAAGTCTTATACATTTGTACAGCTTTTTAAAAGCAAGTATCTCAAAGAAAAAGATCTGAAGCGAGGGGCTGGTAATAATTTGAAACGGTCACAGCTAGGTGCAGAAGCAATCTGCCAGTGAGTACTAGTAACAAGACGGCAATGGGAATTGACAATTGCCTTCACATTTTCACCGTAGGCATCCCAAATTCATTTGTTCAGCCACTGTAGGATACATGAGGCTAAGCAAGGTAGGCCTTTAATCAGATCCAGGAGAACTCATGATATCTTCATAACTTTCTTTAAAAAAACTTTATGTTCGTGTAACTCTGGGAAAGTAAACCCATAAACTCTGTATCATTCACAAGGACTGCACCAAACACTTTTCTTCCCTACCCATTTTAATACACTTGAAAAGTAAATCAAATCAACCATCACTTATTGCTTAGCCTTACATAGTATTTCTCAGCCTTGGGAACTTGAAGATATGTGGATTTGCTGGCTGGGGAATTCTGGGAGTTGAAGCCTATGCATCTTCAAGATGTCAAGGTTAATAAATACCAGTTTAATGTAAGGCTTGGTATGAACCTCCCACCTTCCCCCACAAAAGGTGCTTTTCTGGGGCTTTCAAAAGTAATCTTAAGATACTGTTCTTATTGGAGACATGGTCTCATAAGAAAACACCACTCCCTGTGATAGAAAAATCCAGCTATTAGCCTACATGAGTGGCAATTATAGGTCACTTTTTTTTCTTCCACTAATGCTACTTCTGAATTGTTAGTGGCTTGATTATTATTGCAACCTCAACTGGCTTCAACAAACTTAGTAGAGAAAATCACATTCACTGAATAATCACATGGTTCACTTAGAAATTGCAGTGATTTGCTTAATAACTTTTTCAAAGAAAGGAATGTCATAAAACTTTGAAATTCACTTAATACCTGCTTTCCTTAGCAATGAAAATAATAATACAATAATACAATAGCAGAGTTGGAAGGGACCTTGTAGGTCTTCTAGTCCAACCCCTTGCGTGGGCAGGAACCTTATACCATTTCAGACAAATGGCTATCTAACATCTTCTTAAAGACTTCCAGGGTTGGGGCATTCACAACTTCTGGAGGCAAGCTGTTCCAGAGGTTAATTGTTCTAACTGTCAGGAAATTTCTCCTTAATTCTAAGTTGCTTCTCTCCTTGGTTCCAATTCTGGTTCCAATTGCAGTCATAAGTCAAGGACTACTTGAAGAAGATCCATTTATTTCTGGAAAGATCTGAAATTCAATCCTCTTTCACTGAAGGAATGAAAAAGGTGGCTCCTCCCATCATCCTTTCCTTTATATTATATTTCATACTACTCCAGACATCTGTTCATTTATTATTAAACCCAAATATCAGTAATTTCAATAATTTCTAATAGTGTTCACACACAATAAAAAACAAACACACATTTTCTGGTTCACAGACAGAGAGAAAGAAATACCATTTCAGTTGACAGTACTGCCTTATTTTCAGAATTCCAAGAAGGTAACCAAAAAACACCCTCCATGAACCTGTCCTGTTCTAGCTAGCTGTAATCTCCCTGCAAAGATCATAATGAGAGAAAGATGCCTTATAGCAATAGCAGACTTATATACTGCTTCATAGTGCATTACAGCCCTCTCTAAGCAGTTTACAGAGTCAGCATATTTATCCTAACAATCTGGATCCTCATCTTACCAACCTTGGAAGGATAGAAGCCTGAATCAACCTTGAGCTGGTGAGACTCGAATTGCCGAACTGCGAGCAACAGGCAGTCAGTGAAGTAGCCTGCAGGACTGCATTCTAACCAATGTACCACCATAGCTTATAAATTGCAACTGGTTATAATAGCATTTTCTAAATAATGGCTGGGAGCAAATCACCAGTCTAGATTTCAATTAAAATTAAGCAAACACAACCATAGTAGCCTAGATTTTCCATAATAGTGCTTATTTTCCCCCCAATAATTGCAGGTCTAATTCAAGACAATTACAGTTGGACTTGTTCTGAAGTAATACCAAAATGCTGAAAGATAAATGCATGTAACAAATATCTGCCATGGTGACACAAGCATTAAATACAAGTTATTTGTTTCTTGTTCTAAGCTGAGCTGTGTTTGAAAACCGACTGGCAATTTCAACCAGCTCAGTGTGCAGCAGATAGTCTATTGACTGAAGCCAATTAATAAGAGCATGTGATTCTCTTGAATAAATACTCTGTTCCTGGAAACAATTCAAAGACTTTCTTACAAAAATCTACTGGTGGCAAAATTATATTGGAAAGTTGCCTTCTACCATATCATCTTTCTTGACATTAAAATCTTCAGCCTCTTTAAAAATCCCACCATCTTCTGGAGTATAATAATAATGATGATGATGATGATGATGATGATGATGATGATGATGATGATGATGATAATAATAATAATAATAATAATAATAATAATAATAATAATAATAATAATAATAATAATAATAAATTAATTTATAGACTGCTCCCTCTCCCCGAAGGGACTCGGGGCAGTGCACAGGGGAATTAAAAAACATACAAACATAAATACACAATAAATATATAAAAACCAGATTAAACAATTTATCCCTGCACTAAAAAACCTAAAATCCTAAAAACTAAACCCCTTAAAAAGCCAATTAAAACGATTTATATATTCAGACTAAAAAGGCTGGAGGTAGGTTAGGCCAGGCCGGCCTGCTGAAAGAGATGGGTCTTGAGCTTTTGACGGAAGGTGCGGAGGTCCTGGGTTGTTCTAAGCTCGGGGGATAGGTCGTTCCATAGAGCTGGGCCCACCACAGAGAAGGCCCTTCCCTTGGGCATTGCCCGCTGGCATTGCCTAGTGGACGGCACCCAGAGAAGTCCTTCTCTGTGGGAGCGAATCGGTCGAAGGGATGTATGGGGCAGGATGCGATCTCGCAGATAGCTAGGTCCCGTGCCATGGAGCGCTTTAAAGATGGTGATCAGCACCTTGAAGCGCACCCGAAAGACCACAGGCAGCCAGTGCAGCTCGCGCAGGAGCAGTGTTATGTGGGAATGCCTAGGGGCACCCAGAATTGCCCGCGCGGCCGCATTCTGGACTAGCTGTAGTCTTCGGGTGCACCTCAAGGGCAGCCCCATGTAGAGAGCATTACAGTAGTCTAGACGGGATGTCACAAGGGCATGAGTGACTGTGTGAAGGGCATCCCGGTCCAATAGGGGACGCAACTGGTGTACCAGGCGAACCTGGTAGAAAACCCCCCTGGCCACGGCCATCAGTTGATCTTCCATGGACAGCCGGGTATCCAGGAGGATGCCCAAGTTGTGCGCCCCATCCACAGGGGCTAGATGTTCCCCCCTATGGCCAGTGATGGAATGAACTGGTTGTACCGGGACGCCGGAAGCCACAGCCACTCGGTCTTGGATGGGTTGAGTCTGAGTCTGTTCCTTCCCATCCAGATCCGCACGGCTTCCAGGCACCGGGACATGACTTTGATGGCATTGTTGGGGTGGTTCAGGGTAGATATATACAGCTGCGTATCGCCAGTGTAAAGATGGTACGCTACCCCAAAACCACGGATGATCTCACCCAGCGGCTTCATATATGTGTTGAACAGGAGCGGCAAGAGGACCAACCCCTGAGGCACCCCACATGTGAGGGGTCTCAGGGCCGACTTCTGCCCTCCTGCCAACACAAATTGTGATCGACCAGAGAGATAGGATGAGAACCACCGTAATACGTGCCTCCCAGCCCCAACCCCCCCAGTTGGTGCAATAGGATACCATGGTCGATGGTATCAAAAGCCGCTGAGAGGTCTAATAGGACCAGGATGGAGGAACAACCCCCGTCTGTGGCCCTCCAGAGATCATCCACCAATGCGACCAATGCCGTCTCAGTGCTGTGTCCAGGCCGAAAGCTGGACTGGCGCGCGTCCAGATAATCAATCTCCTCCAGGTGACGGGGAAACTGTTGTGCCACCACACTCTCTACAACCTTCACCAGAAAGTGAAGGTTGGAGACTGGACGATAATTTACTAACAATGCTGGGTCCAGGTAAGGCTTCTTGAGGAAGGGTCTCACCACCGCCTCTTTCAAGATGGTAGGCAAGATCCCCTCACTCAAAGAAGCATTCACTACTTCCTGGAGCCAGCCTCGTGTAACCTCCCAGGATGCCAGTACAAGCCAGGAGGATACGGGTCCAATAAACATGTGGTGGCTGTCAGTTGCCCACTTAACCTGTCCATATCTTCGGAAGTAACAGAGTCAAACTCCTCCCACAAAACTGTCTAAAGACCTGCCTCAGACCTTCCCTCTAGACTACTTTCGGTGGAGGCCAACTCGCTTCGAATCTGAGCGATTTTATCCTGCAGATATACTCCAAATTCCTCTGCTCTGCCCTGTATAGGGGCTTCCCGTGGCCTCTATTGAAGGAGGGAGCAGGTCACCCCAAACAGGGCGGCAGGGCAGTTATCTGCGAATGCGATAAGAGTGGCACAATAGGACTGTTTGGCCACTCTTATTGCCACAAGATAAGTCCTCAAATGGGCTCTCACCTGTGTTCGGTCGGATTCAGAGCGTGAGGATCTCCATCTCCTCTCTAGGCATCTCTTGCGGTGTTTCATCGCCCTCAGCTCCTCAGTGAACCAAGGAGCCCGGGTGACTCAGCGCCGCAGGAGAGGCCACAAGGGTGTGACCTGATCCAGGGCCCCGGCGGCCGCAGTGCTCCATGCCTCCACCAGGTCCTCAGTCGGGGCGCGGGTCAGGGTCACAGGTAATGGCCCAAGCTCCATCTGGAACCTCTCAGGGTCCATCAGGCGCCTGGGGCGGAACCACCTAGGAATCTCTGGTTCCGCCTCCCCGCGGTGGGGTGTAGCAATTGGAAAGTCGAGCCGGAGAACTGAGTGGTCTAACCATGACAGGGGTATGATGGCTAAGTCCCCTACACCCAGATAACTCATCCACTGACCAGAGACAAAAATCAAGTCAAGCGTGTGTCCACCCTCGTGTGTGGGACCCTGAATTACCTGGGTCAGGTCCATGGCCGTCATGGAGGCCATGAACTCCCAAGCTGCCTTAGACAATTCACCCACCAATGGCAAGTTGAAATTCCCCATGATGACCAGTCTGGGGTCTCAACCGCCACCGCAGCGATCGTCTCAAGGAGCTCAGGCAGGGCTGCTGACACATAGCCGGGAGCCAGGTACACGATCAGCATGCCCAACTGCCTCCTTGGGCCCCATTTCACGCAGAGAGACTCACAGCCGGTGGTCTGTGGTAGAGTGGTCTCTCTCGGCTCACGACCTTCCCTAACAATAACCGCTACCCCCCACCCCTGTCTAGGGCCCAGGACTGATGAAACGCACAGTAACCTGGCGGGCACATATCCACGAAAGGAAGTCCTCGTTCGTGGCCCAGCCAGGTCTCTGTAATCCCTACCAGGTCCGGCTCCCCCTCCAACACAAGGTCGTTAATAAGGGGGGCTTTGTTGACCATGGACCTGGCATTGCATAACATCAGCCTAGGGCCCTGGCTCTGTGAACCCGGACCACCTAGCTCGCAGGGGGAGCTCAGGGGGTTGGTGCACGTGACCACTTGTAACCAACGGCCACGAGCCTCTACCCCATGGTGACCTTCCTGTCTCCCATCGCCCCTACCCCTCCCTACGACCGTTCGGATGGGAAAGCCCTCTGTAGGAACGACCCTTGTTCCCCCCTTCTCGGACCCAACCGCTTCCTTCCTTGCTCTGCTAGCCGGCTTAGCGCTGTTCCCATCCTCCACCTGTATGATCCCTCCCTCTTCCCTGGAACCCCCTAAAATATGAATAATTTTTTTTGTTAAAACCCCCCTGAGACTACGTTTTGCCCACCTCTCCGGATTAATTAATCCCTCATTAAGGTGGGCCCTCATTAAAGCGGAGGGCCAAACCTGCGAGAGGGGGGACTCCCGCAGTAATATCAGGTCTGCTTTTGAGTACGTGATTAACATATAAAGTGGATCATACAATTAATTTAAAGGGCTACAGTTGGCTACATCAATGTTAAAATAGATGTTAAAATAGATGTTAAGATAAATATTAAATAGATTAAAACAATTCACCATGCTGGCTCATGGTGAATTGGTAGATGGTGGAAACAAGAGCTTCCTTGATATTTGCTCCCAAAGTTTGGGACAAAGATTGTCTGTGACAAAGAAGCTTAGTTTCCAACCCACTCCATCTTACAAAACATAACATTTGTTTTCAGGGACATTCAGGGACCTATTTCCATAAAAAACCTTGTCTATTCCATCAAGAGGTTACCAGATTGGACTATATAGTTTGTAGCTGTCTAAAATGCATGTGGACAATCTCTTATTGATTGTCTAGTGCTCCATTTTTCCCCTCCATAAAATAGATCTTGACTCAAGGCTGGTGTTGAGGCTCCTGAAGCTTTAAGTCTTAAGTGATGGATCCAATGTTTATGGCTTCCATTGTGACCATGGATTTGTTACAAGCGATTGGAAGACATTGAAAGATTTTTTTTATTGGATCCTGTTTTTATTTTGGAGCAGGTCAGACAGAAAAGAGTATAATTTTCTGCTGTGATCTGAATATTTCCTCATGAAAGTGGGGGTCATGCTCTGCCCCATATGCTTTATGGTCCTGGATGTGTTTCACAGAGTAGTTTGAGATATTTACAACTGCATCTGGAATGTAGTTCCATCTAACGCGTGGTTGATCTGTGGGCTAAAGTTAGCCAGAACATTGAACAATATTACTGTAATGATGCTTTGGCTCAGTCTACAATGTCATAGAATTCCTGGTAGGAATTCTAATTAGCAAATGACAAAAATTAATCATATTTTAATCTTACATTGTTGTTTTCTACTTATAACACAAGTTATAAATGGGGTGAGATCCTTATAAGACAAGTTATAAATGAAGTGAAATAATAAACAATAAACAAACAGACAACTAAGCAAAATAATTAATAGAAAGCACAGGGTGAAAGTCTGTGCCCAATGAAATAGCTATCTATTTCCTAAGGCAGTGGTGTCAAACTGGGTTTCTTTGAGGGCTGGATCAGCATTGTAGTTCTCCTCCGTGGGCTGGCCGGGGGGTGGGGAGACAGGATGGATGCCTCCTGCAGCACCCTGCCAGCCAAAACGGGGAGTGGGAGGGGTACATGTGTGACCCCACAGCCCCATTTTTGGCCTGGACACCTCCTGCAGCAATTTCCCAGCCAAAATGGGGTGGGGGTGGGGCCACACATGGCCCCCTGTGCCTGTCTTGTCTGGTAGAGTGCTGCAGGAGGCTGTCTAGGCAAAAATTGGGGTGCGGGAAGGCCCTCCTTCCCCCCATTATCGCTAGCAGAGGCACCACAGGCTGGTCCTTTGCTATTTCCAGGCTGGCCCCATGAGCCAGATTTAAGCATCCCGGAGGCCAGATCTAGCCCATGGGCCTTGAGTTTGATACCCCTATCCTAAGGTGTTCTTCTCTACCTGGTATCCTACAGGGTCAGACTAGATCTAGCCCACGGGCCTTGAGTTTGATACCCCTATCCTAAGGTGTTCTTCTCTACCTGGTATCCTACAGGGTCAGACTAGAGTAACAGCCACTTATAATATGATAGATACAAGGTAAATATACAGATGGTACTAATCTATGGAAGTAACCATACTACTATATAACCCATAATGACAATTCTCAGATCTGGAAAAAAAAAATCATTTATTCAACTTGCATAGGATGCATGCTTACATAATTTAGTGATGGGTAGTGTCTGTATATGATTTGGGCAAATCCCTTCAGTTGTCTCAGCAACATTTTCAGAAGTGATTTGCTGCATCTTTTTTTTCTTGGAGCGGGTTTGGAGTCAGTGACTGGCCCAATGTAATGCAATTGCCTAACATGATTAAGACAGGTCTAGAACTTTCAGTCTCCTAATTTTAGGCTGGTACCTTGATTACTACACCAAACTGGCTGTCATGATGTATGTATCTATACATATATGCATAAATGTATATACACATTGTGTGTGTGTGCATATGTATATTGTTTTTTTTTTAATTGTAAATTCTACAAAATCTGGCAATATCATTCTGGAAAGCTGTACACTCAAGCTGTAATAGTCCAGGAAGAAGTATCCATTATATTTACATAGAAATTGCCTCCTGGCTAGTTTTAATGTAGAGGTACCACATTGTCAGGTTACATGAATTTAAGAGCTAGTAAGAAATTCCTCATGACTAGCACGGCAGTTTCTTGGACAAACATTCATTTATTCATTCATTTGCAATATTTATGTACAGTTTCCATTTTTTCTTTTCTTTTTTTTACAAAAATATGCTTTGTGCCTTCATTTCTCCCCGTCTATATTTAAAAGTCCAATTTCATTGATGCACTTAGGCAAAATGGTATTCTATTTATTTTGTCCAAGCAAAGCTAATTTGATACATTATGCTATTATGCATAGAAGGAAATAGGTCTATTAAACACAAACGTTGTTTTGCAAACATATATTCTGACTCCCAGGGATTTTAGTAATACAATATTTTGGAAAGCAGCAATACATCTTTCTGTTTTCCAGAATTCTTTGTAAGGGAAATAAAGCTGGGTAGGGATGATAGCTTCTCAGAAACTTGGACTTGATAGTGTGAAACCATAACTCCCTAAAGAATATATATTCATTTTCTATGTTTCACTATGGGCCAATTGAAGCAGCATGGAAGCACAGATAGATCTCCAAACCATATTTTGCAAACAACAGAACACAACTCATCACATGATCAAGGATTGGTTTTCTTTATGTGATTTTTTTTTTTAGAATTCTACACAAGGAAAAGAACAGGATGTTATCCTGCTTTTACAGATAGCTTACCAAAAGCAGAAGCCATACTAACATAGAATTACAAAATTGGAAAGAGCAATTTAGCCATTGAATTCAAGCCAAGCTCACTGTAGGAGTCCAAGGTAAAGAATGCTCTTTAGTTAGTTGTCTCAGTTCTCCTGATCTGAAGGGAAGCTCACTATTTCTTGGGACAATTGCTTCTGGTATTAAATTGCTCTGAAAATGTGTGTACTTTTCCTAAAGTTCTATCAGAATTTGTTTCCCCCATAACTGCCTGTGTTGCTATTTGACCTCCAGGAAAAAAAATGGAAATAAAGCTGGCTGTTGAACTTCTGTCTAATTTTCTTTTCAGCTATTCAAATAACATTACTGTTCTTCAATGTGCTCTTCTCAAGCTTAACAACCTTCCCTTCAGTCTACTATTTCTGATCTTACGGTAGTTTCCAAGCCGTTGATCATCCTTATTCCCCCTTCCATTTTCTAATCAGTCTTAAGATGTAGCACCCAGCACTGGGTTTAATATCTGAAGTGGTCAGAGGTGGGTTTCATATAATGTTACCACTGCTTTGCAGTGCATGCGCGTGGCCTTCTGTGCATGCAATCTGCTGACACAGGCAGCTTGCACACATGCACACGGCTTAGAAAATGTGGCTAAATAGGATGGCATTGCTCCAGGCAGGTAGGCAGGCCCACCCCCACCAGCAAATCGTCACTACCGATTCTCCCGAACCAGTCCAAAACGGCTGAATACTATTACTGGGTTTGACTTACACAGAATAAAATGGAGCTGTTATTTCCATGATTTAGAAAAGATGCTTTCATTGATTCGGCCTAAAATTGCAGTTACTGACATTTGATTTCCAATGACATCATACTGTAGATTCAAATTCCATCCTTTGTCAATATGTATCCAGCATGTCATTGAAGATGTTTATAGCACATTGAAATCACAGCTCTAATAGTTGATCTAGTACCTAGTCTGAAACTATTGTCCAGCATGATTAGTTGCAAAGGAAAGAAGTGAAGATATGTAAATCTTCCTTGCCACAGTCTATTGACATCCAATAGTTTATCAAATAACACTCCAATATATAGAGTGGGGAGTGGAAATACATAATTTTCTATTCACCTACACAATTAAAAGTAATACATACAGAACTTTTTGGTTGAACAACTATTGTACTATCCTACCCAGATCACTATTCAGAATGACAAACTATATAACTTCTTATTTGTCTTCTATCATCTCCTCCTCATCTGCCTTGTAGGATGTCAACATTAGACCCTGATTCCTTGCTTAATTTGGTCTTCATTGTTTACTTCATTGTAGCATTTCTCCAAATCCATGTCTTACATTTAAGTACCCAAACAATGTTGCCCTGGTATCTTCTCTGCTTGGTTCACAAAGAACATTGTGAACCTTTACAAAGCTTTAACATAGACATTTCCAACATAATACCACTCAAATGTGCCCAAAGTTAAAATATTTTGCTACATGCCATCAATCCCAAACACAATAGTTACTAACAAGACTTGTAGTCCAATACTACAGTAAAACCCATGTTGGGGAACTCATCAATAAATATATATTTATTGATATGAACATTACATTTCTGGAATTCTAACATTTCTCAATTTGAAAAATAACAGTAAGCTTGTTCATGTAGCATGTGCATTTGTGTGTGAGAACATGTACCTTTGAGTCAGTTTCTGACAACTGGTAACTACAGTGGTACCTCGGTTCACGAACTTAATTCGTGAAATGACTCTGGTCGCGAACCGAATTGGTCGTGAACCGAGGCACAATTTCCCATAGGGTTTAATGTAAATCCGGTTAATCCGTTCTGACCTTGTTTTTTGGTCGTAATTCTTGAACTGACTCTGTTCGCGAACCAAATTGGTCGTGAACAGAGGTACAGTTTCCCATAGGGTTTAATGTAAATCCAATTAATCCGTTCTGATCTTTCTTTTGGTTTTAATTCTTGAACTGACTCTGGTCGCGAACCAAATTGGTTGTGAACCGAGGCGGAGTTCGTGAACCGAGGCGGAGTTCGTGAACAGAAGCGGAGTTCATGAAAGAGGCCATATTTTTATGAACTTTTCTGTTCGTGAACTGAGACGGAGTTCGTGAACAGAAGCGGAGTTCGTGAACCAGACCATATTTTTATGAACTTTTCCGTTCGTGAACCGAAACGGAGTTTGTGAACCGGAACACATTTTGAGGAACTTTTCTGTTCGTAAACCGAATTGGTCGTGAAAAGAGGCGTTCATGAACCGAGGTACCACTGTACCTGAACAAGTTCCTGCAGTTTTCTTGGCAAGATTCTTCTGAAATAGTTTGCCATTGCTCGTTTCATAGGGCTAGGAGGGTATGAGTGACCCAAGGTTACCCAACCGATTTTGTGCATAAGGTATGAGTAGAACTCACAGTCTTCTAGTTTCTAACCTGATGCCCTAATCAAACACCGCAAATAAAATTTTTGTATGTTTTTCTTGTGTATATTTAGTGTTTTAGGTCCCCTTATTTTTTTATGTTTTACTTTTTTTAAAGCAGTCTTTTTCAATTCACTGTTTATTTAGCATCTCCCTATAACAATTTTAATTCAAGATATAATTGCAAACCCAGCTCTGCAAAAGGAATTATTTTGAATAATTTCAATTTATTGACTTTTATTTTCTTTATTTCATTTCCATGTAACAATAGCACTTTAGAAATCCAGCTCCAGCAGTGCTGGAAAGCAGCACCATAATTTTGTGAAAACGGGGCACTTGTTTCTTGTTAGTATTATGATTGCTACAAATAAAATGGGAAGCTATTGTGCTATTTGTTTAAATCAGTGCAGCGGGGAATATTAGACAAGACCTTGAAGTTCAGTAATGAATTTTAATGATGAATGAAGTACTAGAGTCTTAGAAAAGTGTGAGAAATCCAGGCAGATGAAATTTCTTCACTCAGAGTACCAAATCTCTCTTTCTCTCCATGTCTCTCTCTGTCTCTCTCTGTCCCTCTGTCCCTCCCTCCCCCTCCCTCCCTCTCCCTCCTATGTTCACTCTTGCTAGCTAGTTGTTCAGTTAGATAGCTATGATGATAGTTAGCTCTGCTTTTATCAGAGCCATCTTCAGCTTGCCATTTCTTCTCCAGATGTCCATGTCAGACATTTTGCTGGAAGAACTGGAATTGGCTGCTTCCTGCTTTCTTGCTCTTCTAGAGCTCCTCATGTAATTCAAGACATCCCTTCGGCCGATTCGCTCTCACAGAGAGGGACTTCTCCGGGTGCTGTCCACTAGGCAATGCCAGTGGGCGATGCCCAGGGGAAGGGCCTTCTCTGTGATGGCCCCGACCCTCTGGAATGACCTTCCCCCTGACATTAGAACGACCACGGACCTCCGCTCCTTCCATCAGAAACTCAAAACCCACCTGTTTCAACCAGCCGGCCTGGGCTAATTCCATGCTTCCTGCCACAGTTTGTAATTTTAAATTATGTTATTAGGTTTTAAGGTTAAGTTTTTAATTTTTATAAATTTGTACAGGGGATTATTTAATTTGGTTTTAGTTTATATGTATTGTTGATTGTCATAATTTTAATTTTTTTACCTGTACACCGCCCCGAGTCCCTTCGGGGAGAGGGGGCGGTCTAGAAATCCAATAAATAAAATAATAAATAAGACATTGCAATGTCAGCAATAGAGAAAGCACAGTCATGCAATTCTTTTTCTTCCCCCTTCTTCCTTAATTGTAGAGGGCTTGACATGTGAACTTTCTCACCATTAAGAAATGCCAATTGAGAATTTCTTTTAGTCCACAGAATTTATGTTACATCTTTGAATCTTAAATTATCTATAGACATAGCTGGGTAGCTGATGCCATTCAGCTCCAATCAACACTGGGCAGTTTCCAGCATGAAAACAAAACATCACATGTACAATAAAAAATAGAGCACATAACGATAAGCAAGATGGTGAATCTGAGCATCCAACAGACATCTCATACATCCACCAAATCATTCTAACCAAAAGAATAGGGAAGTAGCTAGTTCTTTAAGATGCTCCAAAACATCACTGAGGTGGGAGTTACCCAGATGTCAGAGGGCACCTCATTCCAGAGGTCAGATACGGCAATAGAAGACACGTTTCCAGGACATGTATAGATTGCTTAATTAAAGAAACAAAAGAATGAGGAAAGAGATACTGAACAGAAGAAAGAATAGATATTAGCCACTCTGAGGAAAGAAACAATCAGTACAGATGTATCTGATTTAACATTTCAAATCTTTACCTTTTCCTCATTAATTCCAGCTTACGTTTTTGTCATCAACAGAGGATAAGAATATTCATTTGGTCTGAAAATGTAGATTAATCTCTTATTAATAACTCTTATAAGAATAACTTCAGATTAGACGTTCCTATCATCATCATTTTAGCCACTGTCTATCCCAGGGGTGGACAAACTTTGCAACTTTAAGTCTGAAGGACTTCAGCTCCCAGAATTCTCCAGCCAACAAAGCTGTCTGGAGAAGTCTGGGAGCTGAAGTCCTTCAGACTTAAAGTTGCAAAGTTTGCCCACCCCTGGTCTATCCACTGCAGGTTGAAGGCCTCTTCTGCATGTTTACAACCTATGTGGTCGGAAGCTTTCTTTTGCCAATTAGGCCCACAATCCTTGAAAATGTCATTGATCCATCTTGTTTTAGGTCTCTTTTGTGGATGCTTTTTATCAAGAGGGTTCCATTCTACAATTGCCTTGGTCCACCTGCCATCAGTTCTTCTTGCTACGTGACCAGCCCATTTCCATTTCAATTATTTTACTCTCTTGATGATATCATATACTTTTGTTTATTTGCAGATATTTCTACCTTTTTCTTGTAATGCCAAGCATGTGTCTTTCTATGGCTCTTTTCACCACTCGTAGATTTTGTATTGATTGTGAGGTTAGTGTCCATGTTTCATCGGCATATGTTAAAGCAGGTACCACACATCAAAACTTTTCTCTTCAGGCATACCGTAGGTTGTTCTTGAAAATTATACTCAGCTTGATGAATGTCTGCCAATCACATTTAACACACTGTTCAATTTCTCTTATTATATCACCTTCCATTGACTAAGGTAAATTTAGTGGTCTACTACATCTCGTTCTTCTCTAGATATAATTTGTTTCTTTCTTTAGTGAATTAAACATAAGCAGTCTCTTTTTCAGGTTTATTTTTAAGCCAAATGGTTCTCCTGCTTCATGCAGCTCTTGTATGTGTCTTTGTAGCTCTTCTGGGTCTTTTGAGAAGAGAAAAATATCATCTGCAAATCTTAAGTGATTTAAATAGGCACCATTGATTTTTATTCCATCTTTTGCCCAGTCTAGTTTGTGAAATACTTTTTCAATGCAGGCTGAAAAAAGGAGAGGTGATGTTGTATCACCTTGTTGCACACCTCGTTCTATGTTGATTTCCAATGATTTGGAAAAATGATTTGGTCATTTTTCACCAATGTCTATGCTTTAGTTGAGCAATACATTAATTATCGCTTGCTGGAATATTCAATCAAATGCCTTTTTGTAGTCAATGAAAGCCATGCACAGAGGCATGGTGTACTTGTGCCTTTCAATGACTTGTTGAACAATCTGGATGTGATCCATTATGCTGTAGCCACTTCTGAACCCTCCTTTGGCTGTGCATCATTTAATGTTCTCAATATTGTTTTTGTGCTATCGGTGAAAATCTCGTAGATTACTGAAATAAGGATTATGGGGCAAAAGTTCTTTAACTCATCCTCGGCCCCTTTATTGTGTATTCAGCATTTTTTCATGCATCAGATATTATTTCTTCTCTGAGGCATCTCAAGTATTTTATGTAAACTGTGACCACCAGCTTTTGGAATTTTGACCATATCATAGTCATTTCCTAAAGCTTTGACATTTTTCATTGATTTTATGGAACTTGATATTTTCTCCACTAGGATATTTGACATTTCCTCTTTCTTGGGTGTTGTTACTTTTGAGCGATCTTCATCTTTGTATAGCTCTGAATAGAATTTTTCAATTATTTCTAACATTTCCTGTCTACACATCTTTTTTGTATTCATAAGCTTGCATCTTGCTCTACTAATCCCTTTGTTTCCTTTGATTGCTTTTTTCACAGGTTTCACATTAAACTGACATGTTCATATACTGCATCTGAATTTGTAATTCTAACATATTATTTCTTTCTTTGTGGGATAGCATGTGCTTTACATCTTATTCTATAGTATATTTTTTTCCTTTTCAGGCGTTAGGATGATTAGTTTTTTCCTCTACAAACTGTAGAATGGACTCCAGCATTAAAGGGTAACATTCAATGTACACTGTTTCTCCTTTATTTCTCTGTGTGGCACTTTTCAAAATCAGAGGATGACTGAGAATAAGATACGAGGGGTACGAAAAATGCTCAGTGCTTCCTGTTTCCCAAATTTAAAGTGGAAATAGTTAGTTTAAATATATTCTTTCTCATTCTATATATACTGAGAAGTTTGACTTCTATAGCATCATTCATCTTTTTCTAAAATCAATGTAGAATTTTATTGCACTTCTTTATTTTCATTTCACATTCAGTCATTCCAGGCCCAAAATACCTAGTGCCTATTACATGTTTGCAGAAGTCTTCAACATTGTGGATCAGTTTTGCCAAATTAATGATGCACCAAAATGTTGTTCAAACTCAGGCAGACTTGAGTTAACTTGGCCATATGCACTGCTGCTCATGCAGTTGATTCAGTTCACTATAACTACAAATGCAATCCTCTAAGACAGGGGTCTGCAAAGTCGGCTCTTTTAAGACTGGTGGACTTCAACTCCCAGAGTTCCCCAGCCAGCATAGCTGGCTGGGGAATTCTAGGAGTTGAAGTCCACAGTCTTAAAAGAGCCAACTTTGCAGACCCCTGCTCTAAGAAAAGGCACACTTATCTGTATAAACAGAAACCAGTGATGATGAGACTGTGACTTTTGCTGACAGGTATAATGAATGGCAGAATTATGGAGCAATGACTTGCTGCCAAAATATAAACATAGGCAGTTGTAAACCATATTTTCCAATTCATTTCATTGAGAGTATCATTGTGCTAACTGTTTCCAACAAAGCAGCTGGTTTCAGCAAAAGCACTAAGCATCTCCTGGCAGATCAAGATTAACACATTCATAATGGCATAAGCTTTTGTTCCCGTTGACTACTCTGATGCCACTGGATCACTGACCAGGTTTCAAGGGCCCCTCACCTTTTGTCGGTGAACCTCTCTGTATGTCTCTTTCCATCAGTGCAGAAGAACTGAAGCTATAGTTCTATCTGCAGTGACCAGAATATAAACTCTCCAGTTTATTCCTGGACAGACGTGTATATAATTGCACTGTCAGAGACCATTTCAAAGGAAGATAAGAATCAAAGAGGGAAAATGCTAACTGTGGCAAGAAGGTGAAAGAAAATAAATCCCCAGGAGTCTCTTGAGTTTATTGGACCCAATGCATTTTGGAAATGCAATTCCTTTCTTTAGGGAAAATCTAAAGTCTGCTTTCTACTTCATGGGTTTGCTTATATCATAGTTTTCTTTTTCTATGTAACTTTTAGAATGCCCACAAAAGAGGAAATTGCATTTCTGAAAGTTATTATGTTCAACTAAATCCTTGCACTTCCCTGAAATTTAGTTCTCCACCTCCTTTTTATTCTAAAATAAGAAATCCATAAGAAAGAGTTCTGCCTTTGATATTGTACTTCTTAAGCTATAATGGTACTCACTAACAAATTCTATAACATTTTCTCAACAGTAGTAATAGTGGAGCAGAATTTAAGAGGGGCTCATAGTAACCTGAACTTATTGAAATCTTATTTTACAGAGTCCTGGAGGGAAATTATCAAGAGTGCTAACCTGAGAGTGTGTCACTCTCTGATTCTGCCTGAAAACTAAACAAAGCTTAATATTTCAAGATATTTAGAAACAAACCTAAACTTATAACTTGTGGCAGTCAGTCAGAATAACATTTAAGAACCTTCTTTATAGAATACTTCTTTTTGACTCCTTATCTTATTCTCTTTGAAATTATAGAGGAAGAGGATTGGCCAGAAAAGAAGCAGGAAGTGGAGGTGAGAGTAGCCTGATGCAGAGGAAAGGAAATATTATCAAAATGATTCAATCACGATATTCCTGAGGATGGCATTATCTCGGGGATCTTATATAGTCCAACTTTCATTTCTGATTACAACTAGAAAAGCATAATTGCAAACGCCCTACTGGAAAAAGAGGAAAGCAATGAGTGACTTATACGCATATCAATAAACACATTTATTCTTACTTATTTACAAAACACTTATGTCTTTATATGAACAGATTGTCTGAAAAAAGCTAATAAAACTCATCTTATGCTATCTGAGCAAATTTCAAGCAGTTTTTTGGGGTCTAAAAAGAATACCAAAGAAAACAGACCAAAGTATATTTTCTAATAAAAACAGGCAGTCATTACGAAGAATTATTCAAATAAAATTGATGCTGTCCATGGAAAAAATGCCATCTTAAATAAGAAAGTCTTAACCAAGCAATCAAAGGCAATCATAGAGCATGCTATCCTGTAGGCTGGGGACTTTATCCCTTGTTCCTATCAGTCATGCCTCTGATACAGCTGTGACATAAGGCAGGCCTTTTCATCAGAACTTAGTTTGCTGGTAGGCTAACATAATGAGCAATCCCTTAGGTTGATACAACAAAGTACCCTTGAAATATAATTGTTGTCAACAGCTTTAGTCTTGTCTTCAGAAGAAATGACCTCACACATGTAACACAAATACAAATATCCAACAGGTTTTTGAGTAGTCTTAATACGTCTTCAAATGCATTGCATTTTATATGATGTGTTCTTTTGCTGTCTCCAGCATGATATTGCTGATTTGCAGAAAGGAAATGAAAGATAAAAAGATACCTGGTATTGATTTTTTTGATATTAAAGATGTTAATTTAAAAATTGCAAGGATATAAAAAGTAGAAATATATTTATTTATAAAATTTATTTATTTATTTATAAAATTTATATAACTGCACCCTCTCCCCGAAGGGACCCGGGGCGGTGCACAGGAAGTTTAAAACAAACACAATACAAAATATAAATAATTAATATTGAATTAAATAGATTATCCCTGTGCTAAAATTTAAATAGTTAAAACATAATCCCTTAAAAACCCAATTAAAACAATTTATAATACAGACTGAAGGCTAGGTAAATAACTTAGGCCAAACCGGCCTGATGGAACAGGAGTGTCTTTAATTTCTGGCGGAAGGTGCGGAGGTCCGTGGTTGTTCTGAGGTCGGGGGGTAGGTCGTTCCAGAGAGTTGGGCCCACCACAGAGAAGGCCCTTCCCCTGGGCGTCGCCCGCTGGCATTGCCTAGTGGACGGCACCCGGAGAAGTCCCTCTCTGTGGGAGCGAATTGGCCACAGGGATGTATGAGGTTGGATGCGGTCTCGCAGATAGCTTGGTCCCGTGCCATGGAGCACTTTAAAGATGGTGACCAACACCTTGAAGCACACCCGAAAGACCACAGGTAACCAGTGCAGCTCGCGCAGGAGCGGTGTTACATGGGAATATCTAGACGTTCCCAAGATCGCCCGCGTGGCCGCATTCTGGACCAGCTGCAGTCTTTGGGTGCACGCCAAGGGGAGCCCCATGTAGAAAGCATTACAGTAGTCCAGCCGGGATGTCACAAGCGCATGAGTGACTGTGCGGAGGGCGTCCCGGTCCAATAAGGGACACATCATATGATCCAGATGAACTGGTCTGAGTAGAAAAAGAATGCAGATAGCTTTTAAGTTGCAATAAAATGAACATCTTATGAAACTGAACATTATGATATCAAAGAAATACAACTCACACAATCATTGTGGTGTTATTTCAGCTCTTCTCTTTTCTTGCCTTCTCCACTTCTCCCTTTCTAATCCTTATGGCCATTTTGCAGTATATACTGTAGAAAGCAAAACAACATGAAACTTTCTCAATAAACAGAGGACCATAGTCCTATTTAAATAACACCACTTGGATAAAAGAAAAACCAGAATCAGGAAAAGAAGCACAGAACAACTCTCCAAAGATCTCTCTGGTTTTGTTGGGAATAGTTTAGCAACTTATTCATAAACATGTAAAAGAATGTAGAGCTGACCTTGGGGAAGGACCTGGGGAAAGTATGAGATTACTGTTGAAGGAGGGCCTACAGAAATGATTTGACAATTCTGAGAAAGAGAGAAGCATGAGAAAAAAATCCAAAGCAACCACCACCTTGATTTTGTTTAGTATAAGGTGGGGCAGGCTTTCAAGATTCTGTTAGTCCATTCTACAACAATGAAGAACATTCCTGTAATTCTTGGAGTGTCTGTTTCCTGACTAGTCTTCTTCAGTGGGCTGACAGTACAGAATGAGTTCAGTGTGTGCAGGTTAGTGTTCATCAATGGAATATCCACATATATAAGCTAAAGCATGCATCTTGCCCATCCTTGCATTTCTTCCATGCTTCCTAGCACTATTGAAAACTATAGGATAACACCTTAAGTTAACACCTTAACAAACCACACTAGTTACATCCCCAACAAGGGAGCCAGTAGAAATGTTGCCCAACAAAATGAAACACTTTGAGTAGCAGGTAAATATTTCCAAGGAAACCTGCTCAAAGGATGTGCTTAAGTATTGAAGAGTTGTGGGCAGCTTGTCTTTAAATTATGTTACTGAAGAGTTGATTGTGCATCACCCTACACAGTTGTCTATTGCAAGCAGTTTTTGTGCAGAGATGAATGCTTCCTTGGTAGCTGGAACTCTGTATTACCTGGAGTTTAGCTTAGGGAAGCCTTCATATATATACAAAAGCCAACTCAATACACAATTGTACCATATTCTTGTACTTACTGACATTGCTGTGTGACATTTCCAAGGGTTGTGATTATTTTTGTGCTGTTGTATGCTAGAACGTATTTGTCAAACAGGCCTTTACAACACTTACTTGTGGAATGCAGTCAAAGCAGAGAGGATAAATAACATAAATTCAGATGGATGGGAATGGCTTTTTGACACATTTCATAAAATAAGCACATTTGTTTTCTATGTAAAGAATGTAACATTCATATCACTTTTGTGACATTTCAAACACTTTTCCTACTCTACAATTGCTTTAATTCCATTTCTTGGTTTATTACATATTTACGTCTGATAAAACCTACATATCAGCTACCTCTAGGTTGCTATGTTATAACAATTTATGTGATTTAGGAATACACATTAACAACCTCTCACCTAACTATTTACTGACTTTACTGAAGGAAAGAACAAAATTATTTTATCTTAAGTATATAATTCTACTCATGATAGTTACATCCTAAGGCTAAGGTGAACATCTCAAAAATTATTCAGAAACACTTTAGACATATTCCAAGCATAAGGATTTTTGCAAATCACAGCCTCAGAAAAGAACCTCTGTTTTAAACATCAGATTAACAATAATTTAGGGCAGCATCATGCATTTTTTTGCAGGCTGAAAAAGACAGACTGCTTTAATGAGCATTGCCATGCTCACTAAGGGTCTGAAATAATTCAGTTTTAAATATGCATCGCCTTATCACTTACAATTGTCCTAATCATTAGATCTGTACAATGTTTCAAATTTGATTCCCAAAAAGCACTTCTAAATACTTAGGAATCTGAAAGTGGCACCTATTGGTGATTCTTTAAAAAAGCCATGGATGGTTGTTGTTTTTTGTTTTTTTAGGATCCTGTGGCAATTGCAGTGGGTAATCAGTTGATCATGGGGAAAGATGCAGCTGTCTTAAAGAGACATTCTACGTTTATTCTTTCCATGTGCCAAATTATCTTTTCTATAGCAAATCTGAAGTACTGCAAGCCATATTTATTATATATATTTTTGTAGTTTAGATTTTTAGCCATATTTGTTTCCTGCCTTTGCAAACTCTATAATTTGCAGTTTTCTTAGTTCCGTTTGCCACTGGAATTTTCTATTAGAACATGTTTATTCAGTTGTGAAATGAAGACCGAAAGATTCCCAAGGCCTGAAAGATGTCTAAGTTAATTGGGAACGATAACCTTTCAGGTACCAAAAAGGAAAGGAATATCATGGCTGAAGTGTACAAAAGACCTTCTGACAGCATAATATGAATATTCTGGTGTGCTTTCATGAATTAAAGTTCCTTTCCTCCTCTGTAAGCACAAGATGAATGCTAATAAATAGTGTTATGAAACGCTGGGTTGAAATTCAAGGAAGGACTTTTGTGGAATAAAGAATAGCAGTTTACTTCTTCTCAATTAATTTTACTATAACAGGAATTTGTGGCACTTAATGAACAATGAAGTTTGTTATGCAAACACCTTCTAGCTGAACATATGAATAATCAACACCAGTATTGCATTTCATGCTTTCTTTCTTTCTCTAAGGAGTGCAAAGAATAGCTTTGAGGCTGCTGTACTTGGTGCAAAGCAGAACAAAAACAATAAAGGGAAAAATTTCAAAATAGCCAGAAAAGGAGATATTCAATCAAAGATGGTAAGAAGTGTATATGAGTTTAAACCAGCTTTTTAAACTGCCAGGGCTGTCAAACATGCAGCCCATGGGCCAGAAAGGTCAGGTGGTGGCCATGCCCATACCCTATTTAGCAAAGGGGGAAAAAGTTGTGATATATGTCACATAATGATGCTGTGACAATGCAAGTTTGACACCCGTTATATGCCTAATGTAGTTTAACCCAAGTTCATCATTCAAGTGTTTTGGGACTACAACTCCCAGGATTCCTGAATTCTTTGTTGACAGGCACTACTTCCTTTGTCAAACTAGCTTTGGGACCTATGGCAACATTTTCCTCAGTGTAATGGAAAATGTGGGCAGAAAAATCATAAATAAAGCATTTCTTCCTTTTCCTTAACATCTAGTAGAAAGACAATTTAGGAAAACATCAAAAGTATATACAGTATTCACAAGCAATCCTAGGGTCCAAGAATGTGGTCCAGCAATAAAAAGGCAGATTCAAAAAAATACAAATTTACTTCTATGCTCACTCTTGTCATTTCACTGCCACTTAAAAAAAACTCTTCATAACCAAAACTCTCCTGCATTTATAGATCAGCCCAAGGAGCACATTAAAAGTAGAGAAACTGAACTGAACAATATCTCTAACTTTTTCTAGAAGGAGAAATTGCCTGTTGATTTGTCAAAGTTAGCATTCATCACAAGAATATGTCTATGAGTACCTTGAATGATACTCATGGTGAACATAAGATTTCATGGTGAACATAAGATTTTAAAAAGCAGTCTTATATTGCTGGACAATTGGAAGATCTAATTTCAATTATGCTATGCATTTATAAACTTTATCTGACTGAGTTAGTTAATTCATATATGTTTAGAACTTGAAAACTCTTCTTGGCAATATAACTCAATTTTCTTTCCTTTGCTACATATAAATGTGATGGTAGATAGATAGATAGATAGATAGATAGATAGATAGATAGATAGATAGATAGATAGATAGATAGATAGATAGATAGATAGACAGATGAGAAAGTGTAAAAAAAAATCTTGTATAATATTTACAGTAAGTGGTCTTCCTAGCCTGATTTCAAAAGCATAAAGGGCTTCTGTAATTGTTTAATCAATACTACTTAAAGTTGGATAAAAAATAAACTCTTTTAAAATGAAGCTTAAAAGAACAGGAGTAATTTATCTTTTCGGATCAAGATAGGAGATAATCATTTGAGGACAACCTCAATCATTTTAAAGTAGATAGGGAATTAAATAGTTGTTCGATACTGGTTAAAATTTAATAAGTAATTTAAGATTGGCAAAAGATTTTCTATAAATATTTTGGATTGTATTCTTGAGCTCTCAATTCTTCTTATGTCTCTTAGATAGAATATCTTGCATTCTATCAAGAAAATATTTGCTGTATTCCTCATATTTGTTGTTTCTTTAAATTGAATATTTCCTCTCTATTTTAATCAATGGTGGGTCATCAGTTTGTCATGGCACCTGTTCAGCATGAATCTTGTTGCCCAGCAACACTTAGCAACCCAAGCGCTCTAGTTAGATATCCTTTGCATTTAATTAATAGAACACAATCATGTCAACAAGTATTCTTGACATCCATTATTTCCAGCAGAATCAATTTCCCTTTTCAATATGCATTCTTCATCATAAATCCCATCAGGTACTTGAGGACAAAAGAAAAGCAGAAACGACTGAAAACCTGTATTTTTACAAAAAAAGAAATGTCGAAATTGAAATCAATTAAATGTAATAGTTATAATGCATAATTAGAGTAATTCTAATAGTGCTATTATTGAATTGAGTAACATATAGGCTAAGAATGTTAATTCTGTAGTTTTTATTATTCTCATTCATTTTTCTGATTTTCAGAAAAAAAACAGATGCAATTGTCTTCATATCAAAAGCACCTTGGATTTATCAGATGTACTTTTTTTATTTAATAAATTATTAACAATTGTCAATATGCAAGCTCTCATTCCTCTAAACAAGATTTAGAATTCATATTCCTCTAAACAAGAGGTGGGTGACTAAGGCCCCTTTATGATTTGTGGATTTCAATTCCCAGAATTCCTGAGCCAGTCATAGTGGCTAAGGAATTCTGGGAGTTGAAGTCCATACATCATAAAAGGACCATAGTTCCCCACTCCTGCTCTAAACCATCATAGTGTTTATCTCTTGAGTTTTCATTTTTAGATTCACATTAATCTGATCAGGAACTTTTTTTTTTTTTAATATAATGCAATGTCATTTAAAAATTAGGTGATTAAGTGAAGGCAGAGTAATGCATCTGAGTCTGAGATGCATTTATTCACTGGACAGATGCATGAAGACAGCAATACTAAACCTAATGTTGCATATTATCAGAATGGTAACCTCAGTTGTACAGTTTAGTGGAAAATTTAAATAAATAAATAAATTTTAAAAAGCTTTGACACTGTAATTTCTGTAAACTGAAACCTAATAGGAATTGCATATTATGTATTCATTTGCATGAATGCATACAAAGCAAATTTCTGTAAAGAAAAAGATCAATGATGGTGAAACGCTTTTTTGAGTTTAGAGAAATTTTGGAATGCTTCCTTATTGTTTATTTCCACCTTGGATGTCTTTATACATGTCATTGTAATGTTGTTTCTTGTCTCTTCTAATGTCTCTTTGTTTCAGTTCTTTCCTAAGATCTTTGGTTTTGGTTACCCTTCTCTTGTTGGCAATTTCTACTGTTTGTTCTGACATCTGGTTTGCTTCCTTTGGTTTCTTGGTCTTTGGGGTCCTGTTTTCACATTCCTCCTAAACAATTTCTTTTATTTCATTTCACAGTCCCTCTGGTTCTCTGTTAATGAGATTCAGGACTTTAAAGGAGTTTCCTTGTGGTATCCTTAAAAGATCATGTTCTGTCAACTTCATAATAAAACCCATCAATCTCCTCTTATTCCATATCAATGGATGGATGCTAAATTGGGATAACCATTATATTAAATAGTTATCTGAAATGTCTAATTAATATTATTCAGTCACTGACTGCATTATAGATAAGTAACATCTTTGCCATATCTAAAAAGCAATTCTTTTCTTTATTTTTCATGTGCTAGATAATATACAACATGATTTTCTGATTCAAAATGCCCAGTTCTCATGTATTTCAATTTGCTGATGCTTCAGATGTCAATACATTATTTCTTTCATCTTTCACCATGTTG